>JAQQPU010020580.1:680-15378 GCA_029168905.1 Artemia sp. Kazakhstan ARC1039
GTAAAGCCATTTTAAAAGGTATAACAATTATTTATTTAACAGAAATCCTCGCTTTCAATTGAACGGAAAAAATATAAGAATTATTTATTTAACAGAAATCCTCGCTTTTTGAACGAACATCATGTAAAGATAGATCCTATTTTAAATTGACAATACTTATCAAACATCACTTGTGTATTATACAGATCATATATCTCATTACCCCTTTTTAAATGTTAATCAAATAATTCTGATTATAATGTCCGATTTTTTGTCAGCTTTTCAAAATGTTTGTATTTGGAACTCTGTCAGTTAACACTAAGCTGTAAATTGGGAAATCCTTTCGCAATAACAATAGGCTTAGCAGCGATTAAATCTCATTGTCGGCGACAATTCAATCAGATCACAGTAGTGAAAATGGAGTACCTTTTCGCAAATTGAGTTAGCTTCTATTTCATAGACAAAATATTTGAATTCCTTTTATTCAAATCACCTATCAAGTTATCAAAAAATATATGAACTAGAAATCTGGTCTGTATATTGTGTCAGAAAAACTTGTCCTTAATCAACGTAAAGACCCACAATAGCATAGGAAGGAACGTAAAGTACGCGCTGGTTTTAAAATACAGGTTTATCATAATTACCCCTTTTTTGCAAATGCTAAACACAAAAAAAACCTGTCTGTACGTCAGAAAAACTTGTCCTTAATCAGCGTCGTAGAAGTATTAGCTATAGGACCGGTATTGCGTAAATCTCTTGGAAAAGGTGTAATGCCCTGTAGAATAGAATACCTACCAGACAAAACCTGTTTGGTACGGGGGCGCACGCAAATTCAATAGATGGTTACTACTCTTCTCCATGCCGTTTCTTCCTCAAACCTATCCAATAAGGATAAATCAACCTTCAAATAGGGATAAAATCCTTTTAATAGACAGTGTTTCACAAACAGTGGTAGAAATTCACTCAAAATACCAGATATTTCGGTCACACATGCAGTGACCGTCATCAGTAGTTTAACTAATGATTAATTAAAAAAAACTTTCCGAAAAACAAGTTTTTCAAAGAAAAGTAAAAGCCATTTTAATTTTAATCTCAGCAGATACAAATACTGTTAAAATTCAAACTCAAAACGACCAGAAATTATTATTAAAGAATAAATGAAACCCAAAACGAACAGAAATTAAATAAACAATCATAGCAAAAAACATACAACAAGTAATAATATAAATGAATAAATAGATCTTAAAGCGAGTAATGCTTAGATTGAATATGAAAATCAAGCTTAAAACGAAAAAAAAATATTTTGCTATTAAAGTATATATGAAACTTAAAACGAACAGAAATTAAATAAACAATCAATGCGAACAAACATACAATAGATATTAATGTAAATGATTAAATATACATTAAAACGAGTGAAACTTAAATTGAATATTCGAATCAAGTTTGAATTGAATAAAAAAAACTACAAACAAGAGTTTGGGTATTGCGTCACTGCAGAAGCCTAAAACCTACTACGTCATTGGCGCTTTACTGAAAACTATATGAGTCTTGAACAGTCTTGAAAGTATACACAAAATCAAATTTAATATTAGATATATAATGATATTAGTTATTGAAATCCATCAGCTCAATATTTTTTTTTAACTATAATTTTTATATCGTTTCAATGCTGTAAGAACTGGAAAAGAATAAATTTGTAATATACAAGTAATTCATTTTCTGTGAAGCGCCAATGACGCAGAAAGCTTTAGGTTTTTACAGTTAAAGAAGGGGGCACTATCCAAATTTTGTTTGTAGTGAAAATATATTTGTCTTGAACAATCTTGGAAACAACTTATAAACTAAACTGAATATTTGATGTATAATGATATTAATTGCTGAAAGCTCATTAGTTCAAAATTTTACTGTAGTTTTAATATTTATTTTCAATATTAAGTACAAAAGAAAACATTTGTAATATAATTCGTTTTCAGTAAAGCGCCAATGACGCAGTAGGTTTTAGGCTTCTGCAGTGAGGCGATACCCTAACTCTTCTTTGTAGTTATTTTTATTCGATTCAGACTTGATTTGCATATTCAATTGAAGTTTCACTCGTTTTAAGATTTATTTACTCATTTGCATTAATATCTAATGTATGTTTGTTCGCATTGATGGTTTATTTAATTTCTGTTCGTTTTAAGTTTCATTTATACTTTACTAGCAAAATATTTTTTTTCGTTTTAAGCTTGATTTTCATATTCAATCTAAGTATTACTCGCTTTAAGATCTATTTATTCATTTATATTATTACTTGTTGTATGTTGTTTGCTATGATTGTTTATTTAATTTCTGTTCGTTTTGGGTTTCATTTATTCTTTAATAATAATTTTTGGTCGTTTTGAGTTTGAATGTTAACAGGTATTTGTATCTGCTGAGCTTAACATTAAAATGGCCTTTAGTTTTCTTTGAAAAACATATTTTTCGGAAGTTTTTTTTTAATTAATTTTTGTTCGTTTTTGATTGCAAAAAGTTTCAAGTCTTTATGACATGGGGGGGGGGGGTTGCTTACTGTCCGATTATTCTTGACTTTAAGAAACGGATCTAGAACTTTCGATTTAAATCGAATGAGGTTTTTTTTCAAAGTCTATACGATTACCTCTTTGATAAAAACTTTATATATGAACAATAGACAGCTTGCATAACTTGTGGACAGCGAATGACAACTATGAATGGATTGAAAAAATAGCTTCAATCAGGGTGTTTAGACCATTTCACTTGGTGACACAGAGAGATAACGACTGTTTCAAATTGACGTTAATAGGATTTTGTTTGCCAAAGCAATTTTGCATATATCGCAGAGTATGTATTTTAACCTTATAATTGGATAATTATAATAGATTTAATATTTGTTCTTCCCATACAAAACTATACCTTATTAAAGTGTTTGGGGTGGGGGCAGCGCAGTTGGCATAAAGAAGAAAACTTTAGCATAGACAGTAGGAGAGGGGGAGGGTGATGTTGGAAACTCATCCAATACGGGGCGGAACTTCACTTATCTCCTCCGTTCCCGATTTAGGAGATTAGAGACTCATTGGGGTGTAGAATGTTGGACCGTTTGAGTTGTGGAAGACGTTAAAATACTCAAAAATACTTTATATTTTTAGTTATTGCAGGATTGATTTCATATTTTGTGCAAATGGTGAGCCCCCTTAATATCTCCCATTTGCACTGCAAATGTGAGGATATCAGGGGGTCGGGTTTAATGCTAAGGGGTGGGCGGGCAGGGCTGGCTGCACACAACAAAATGAGGAATTTTTAGAAAAAGACCCAACAAAACATTAAAACCTTATGGTCTTTATGATATTTGGTTTTCTATTGCCTAAAACTTAGTAACAGAAAAAAATTAATTTAAAAAACTAAAATAACTTTACAAAAGAGATAACCATTAACAAGCACTATATAAGGCTATCCTCACATTTGCGCTACAAATGGGAGGATATTAGGGGGTCGGGTTTAATCCTAAAGGGTGGGCAGACATGGCTGGCTGTGCAAAGCCTTCCCGTCGGTGGCCCTGTTTTCACTAATCTTTGTGCACAACTAAAAAACAATAATACATCGAAACTTATTGCCTTTATGACCTTTAGTTTTCTATTGTCTAAAACTTATTAACATAAGAAAATTAATTTAAAAAACTAAACTTATTTATTAATTTAAAATAATATCTATAGTATTTTTGCTGCCATTGATTATTTATTTAATGATTGTTTGATTGTTTATATGCCCCCAGGGCATAACTTACAACGCCTACCCCCGGGCCCTGGTGGGCTGTGTCGACACCGGAGTTTTTTTTATCAGTACTTTGAACCATTTTAACAAAATGTCTATCTAAAAAATTTTATCTGATGCATTTAGGGCGTGGAGGAGGGAGGGGGGTCTAGTTGCCCTCCAATCTCTTTTGACTCTTAAAAAGTGAACAAGAACTTTCAATTTCCAATCAAATGAGCCCTCTCTAAAGTTTATACGAGCATCCCTTCCAAAAGAACTATATACCCCTAGGGCATTACTCATAACGCCTGCCTCCGGGCCCAAGCGAGTTCCGTCGACACAGGAATTTTTCTGATCTGACCTTTGAACTATTTTTAATGAAATGGCTATTATAATATTTTTATCGGATGGTCTTGGGGAAAAAAGGGTGTGTTGGGGGGGGGCTAGTTGCCCTCGGATATCTTTTGACTCTTAAAAATTGAACTAGAACTTTCAATTTCCAATCAAATGATTCCCCTCTGAAGTTTATACGAGCATCACTTTCATAAGAACCATAGATGCCCCCAGGGCATAACTTATAACCCATGCCCCTGAAGACTGTGCGGGGAGTATCCTGCTCAAACATATAATTTCCAGAACTTTTAACTACGTTGAATAAAATGGCTAAATCAAAATTTTGATTGGATGTGTTTGGGGAAATGGTGGGCGTGGACGGGGTGTCAGTTGCCTTATAATCATTTTCGACTATTTAAGAGGACATTTAAGAATGAGCCCTTTCTGAAGTTACTATGACAACGTTGTCATTACAAAACCTTATATGCCCCCAAGGCAAAACTTATAACCCTTGCGCTGAGGGCTGTGGGGGAGTTGTGATCCTCAAAGACCTAATTTCCAGAACTTAAAACTACGTTTAATAAAATGGCTATCTCAGAATTTTGAGTGGATATGTTTGGGGAAAAGGTGGGCATGAGAGGGGGGTTAGTTGCCCACCAATCACTTTCGACTATTAAAAAGGGAACTAGCTCTTTGAATTTTCAGTCGAATGAGCCTTTTTTGAAGTTTCTACGACAACGCCTTCGATAAAAACCTTATATGCCCCTTAGGCATGACTTAAAACCCTTGCCCTGAGGGTTGTGGAGGAGTGTCCTCCTCAAAAACATATTTTCTATCTGGAAACCAACTACGCTGAACAAAATGGTTATCTCAAAGTTTTGATTGAATGTGTTTGGGGGAATGATGGGCGTGGGGGGGGGGATATTTGCCCTTCAATCACTTTCGACTATTAAAAAGGGCACTAGCCCTTTGAATTTCCAATCGAATGAGCCTTTTTTTGAAGTTTCTAAGACAACGCCTTCTATAAAAACCTTATATGCCCCCAGGGCATAACTTAAAACCCTTGCCCTGAGGGTTGTAGGGGAGTGTCCTCCCCAAAAACAAATTTTCTATCTGGAAATACATATTTTCTATCTGGTAACTACGCTGAACAAAATGGCTATCTCAAAATCTTGATTGGATGTGTTTGGGGGAATTATGGGCGTGGGAGGGGGCTAGTTGCCCTCCGATCACTTTTGAATATTAAAAGGGCACTAGAACTTTCGATTTCCATTTGAATGAGCCCCCTTTGAAGTTTCTACGACGACCCCTTCCATATGAAGTGCCTCTGGAAAAAAAACAATAGTAGTAAAACATTGGAGCCGTATGGCCTTTACTATTGGCAACGCTATAGCGTCACCTCTGATGACGGTCACTGCATATGTGACCGAAATATCTGGTATTTTTTTGTGAATTTCTATTACTGTTTGTGAAACACTGTCTATTTATAAGATTTTTTCCCTATTTGAACTTTTATTAATCGTCATGGAAAGGCAGAGTGGTCTCCAAAATTATTTAAGCTATCCGATAAGAACTTTGAGATAGCCATTTTGTCAAACAGTTCAAAGATAATATAACGAAAACTCCAGGTTGAAAAAAATAACAACAGCCCTGGGGAGGACTCGATAAACTTGAGAGAGGACTCATTTGATTGGAAATTTAAAGCTCTAATTCAGTTTTTGAGATTCAAAAGAGATCGGAGGGCAACTAGCCCCCCCCCCTCCCATAGCCCTTTTTCTCCAAATGCATCCGATAAAAATTTTGAGATAGCCATGTCGTTACAATTAGTTCAAAAGTCAGACAACAAAAACTCAGGTGTAGACACAACCCCCAGGGCCCAGGGGCAGGCGTTTTAAGTATACCCTGGGGGCATATATGCTTCTCATGAAAGGGATGCTCGTATAAACTTCAGATGGAGCTCATTTGACTGGAAATTAAAAGTTTTAGTTCACTTTTTTAGAGTCAGAATAGATCCTAGGGCACCTAGCCCCCCCCCCCCATCCACGCCCTTTTTTCTTCAATTCAAACCCATCCCAAAAGAACTTTGGGATAGCCATTTTTTTTAAATAGTTCAAAGATCATATAACGGAAACTCCGGGGTCGAAACAACCCTCCAGGACCCGGAGAAAGGCGTTGTAGGTTATGCCCTGGGGGCATATAAAGGTCAGATAAGAATTTTTCTTATCTGACCTTTGAACTATTTTTAATGAAATGGCTATTATAATATTTTCATCGGATGGTCTTGGGGAAAAAAGGGTGTGTTGGGGGGGGGGGGGGCTAGTTGCCCTCGGATACCTTTTGACTCTTAAAAATTGAACTAGAACTTCCAATTTCCAATCAAATGAGTCCCCTCTGAAGTTTATACGAGCATCACTTTCATAAAAACCATAGATGCCCCCAGGGCATAACTTATAACCCATGCCCCTGAAGACTGTGGGGGGAATATCCTGCTCAAACATATAATTTCCAGAACTTTTAACTACGTTGAATAAAATGGCTATACCAAAATTTTGATTGGATGTGTTTAGGGAAATGGTGGGCGTGGAAGGGGTGTCAGTTGCCTTATAATAATTTTCGACTATTTAAGAGGGCATTTAAGAATGAGCCCTTTCTGAAGTTTCTACGACAACGTTGTCATTACAAAACCATAGAGCGTTTATAGTGTGTTCCTCTGATTTGGAGCTGAAGGCTGAACTTTATCATATAAAAGATGTTCTTATAGGCAATGGCTACCCCCAACAAGTCAATGATAAGGTTATCTCCAGGAGAAAGATTAGCACAAAAACCAAGAGCTCCCCTAAGACTGAAGAAGATAAACCCTTTTTGTCATTACCTTATATTAAGGGGATTACTGACAATTTAAGCTCCAACCTCACTAAGCTAGGCTTTAAGGTGTTTTTTCCTTCTGGAATGACCGTCTCCTCCTTCTTAAACAAAGGCAAAGATAAGATCACTTCAGATCCACCAGGAGTATATGAGATTCCTTGCAGTTGTGCAAGGAATCTATATAGGTCGTACCATGAGATCTCTACATCACCGATTAAAAGAACATGCTGATTCCATTGATGCCTACCTTAAAAAGACAAAGCTTAAGGAGGAAGATACTTTTTCTGCACTGGCCCATCATATTTTTGAAAACCCTTCTCACTCCGTTGATTTTGACCAGGCTCAACTTATTGCTATTGTTCCACAACTCTTAAAGCAGAAAATCAGACAAGCTCTGGAAATTGCTAAAAACAAACCAGCCATTAATAAAGACAATGGAGGGTTCCGCATCAGTGAAATTTGGGAACCCATTACCCATAGGCTAAGAACTCGCAAAAAACTCCACCCTGCTTCTATAGACCCAACCTTTTTGAGATCTACTAGGATAGCGGCCATCAATGCCTCTACCAAAATCCGGGCCATATTACAACAATAATTCCAGGTTCGACTTATTATTAGTGTTTTTCAGTGATTTTAGTTTTATTTTATTTAGTGATTTTATATTCTGGCAAGAGTCTTGAATTTGAACCTGATGATGACAGACACAGGTTCTGTCGAAATTATCGTTCCAAGATAACACAATACCTGACATCCATAGCTTAGGTAAGCTTATTACCATTATCATACACTTATATGCCCCCAGGACAAAACTTACAACCCTTGCGCTGAGGGCTGTGGGGGAGTTGTGATTCTCAAAGACCTAATTTCCAGAACTTAAAACTACGTTTAATAAAATGGCTATCTCAGAATTTTGAGTGGATATGGTTGGGGAAAAGGTGGGCGTGAGAGGGGGATTAGTTGCCCACCAATCACTTTCTATTATTAAAAAGGGCATTTTCAATCGAATGATCCTTTTTTGAACTTTCTACGAAAACGCCTTCTATAAAAACCTTATATGCCCCCAGGGTAACTTAAAACCCTTGCCCCGAGGGTTGTGGGGGAGTGTCCTCCCCAAAAACATATTTTCTATCTGGAAATACATATTTTCTATCTGGAAACTACGCTGAACAAAATGGCTATCTCAAAATTTTGATTGGATGTGTTTGGGGGAATGATGGGTGTGTGAGGGGGGCTAGTCTCCCTCCAATAACTTTTGACTATTAAAAATGGCACTAGAACTTTCGATGTCCATTTAAATGAGCCCCCTTTGAAGTTTCTACGACGACCCCTTCCATATGAAGTGCCTCTGGAAAAAAAAACAATAGTAGTAAAACATTGGAGCCGTATGGCCTTTACTATTGGCAACGCTATAGCGTCGCCTCTGATGACGGTCACTGCATATGTGACCGAAATATCTTTTTTGTGAATTTCTATTACTGTTTGTGAAACACTGTCTATTTATAGGATTTTTTCCCTATTTGAACTTATATTTATCGTCATGGAAAGGCAGTGTGGTCTTCGAAATTATTTAAGCCATCCGATAAGATCTTTGAGATAGCCATTTTGTCAAACAGTTCAAAGATAATATAACGAAAACTCCGGGTTGAAAAAAACCAACGGCCCGGGAGAGGACTCGATAAACTTGAGAGAGGACTCATTTGTTTGGAAATTTAAAGCTCTAATTCAGTTTTTGAGATTCAAAAGAGATCGGAGGGCAACTAGCCCCCCCCCCCCTCCCATAGTCCTTTTTCTCCAAATGCATCCGATAAAAATTTTGAGATAGCCATGTCGTTAAAATTAGTTCAAAAGTCAGACAACAAAAACTCAAGTGTCGACACAACCCCCAGGGCCCGGGGGCAGGCGTTGTAAGTATACCCTGGGGACATATATGCTTCTTATGAAAGGGATGCTCGTATAAACTTCAGATGGAGCTCATTTGACTGGAAATTAAAAGTTTTAGTTCACTTTTTTAGAGTCAGAATAGATCCGAGGGTACCTAGTCCCTCCCCATCCACGCCCTTTTTTCCTCAACTCAAACCCATCCCAAAAGAACTTTGGGATAGCCATTTTTTAAATAGTTCAAAGATCATATAACGAAAACTCCGGGGTGAAAACAACCCTGCAGGACCCGGAGAAAGGCGCTGTAGGTTATGCCCTGGGGGCATATATAGCTCTTATGAAAGGGATTCTCGTATAAACTTCAGAGAGGGGTCATATGGTCGGAAATTGAAAGTTTCAGTTTAGTTTTTGAGTCAAAATAGACTGAATGGCGACTAGGCCCCCCACGCCCCTTTTCTCCCTAATACATCCGATAAAAACTTTGAGATACCCATTTTGTTTAACATAGTTCAATGGTCAGTTAAAAAATCAGGTATCGACACAACCTCCCAGTGCCCGGGGGCAGGCGTTGTAAGTTATGTCCTGGGGGCATATATGGTTCTTATGAAAGGATGGTCTTATAAACTTCAGAGGGGGCTCATTTGACTGGAAATTGAAAGTTCTAATTGACTTTTTAAGAGTCAAAAGAGATCCGATGGCATCTAGCCCTTCCCCCCATGCCATTTTCCCCCAAACCCATCCGATAAAAATTTGGAGATTGCTATTTTGTTAAAAAAAAAAAAAAAAAAAAAAAAAAAAAAAAAAAAAAAAAAAAAAACAGTGCAAAGGTCAGGTAAGAAAGACTCAGGTGTCAATACAACCCCCCAGGCCTGAAGGCAGGCGTTGTAAGTTATGTTCTAGTTCACTTCTTAAGAGTCAAAAGAGATCAAAAGGCAACGAGTCCCCCACGCCCTTTTTTCCTTAAGCCCCTCCGATACAAATTTTGAGATAGCTATTTTTTTAAATAGTTCAAAGGTCAGTTATCAAAATCCGGTGTCGACGTAGCCCATCCACTCCCTTTTGTCCCCAAGCTAAAATTGAGATAGCCATTTTGTTAAAAATAGTTCAAAGGTCAAATAAAAAAAAAAACTCCGGTGTTGAAGCAGAACTCCCAGGCGTTGTAGCCGGGGGTAGGCGTTGTAAGTTATGCTCTGGGCCATATATGGTTCTTATGGAAGGGATGCTCGTACAAACTTCGGAGAGGACTCATTTGATTGGAAATTGAAAGTTCTAGTTCAGTTTTTAAGAGTCAAAAGAAATCCGAGGGCAACTAGCCCTCTAGCCCTTTTTACCCCAAACCCATCCGATACAAATTTTGAGATAGCCATTTTTTTAAACAGTTCAAAAATCAGATAACAAAAACTCTGGGGTCAACATAATCCCCCAGATCCCGGGGACAAATTTTTTTAATTTATGCCTCAGAGGCGTATAAGATTTTTATGTAAGAGGTGATCGGATGAAATTCGAAGGTAGCTCATTTGATTAAAAATTGAAAGTTTTAGTTCACTTTTTAAGAGTCAAAAGAGATCCGAGTGCAACTAGCCGCAGTAGGTTTTAGACTTTTACAGTGAAAGAAGGAGGCAAAACCCAAACTCTTCTTTGTAGAGATTGTTGTTTGTTTCAAGCTGGATTTGCATATTCAATTTAGTTTCACTCATTTTAAAATTTATTTACTCATTTATATTAGTACCTATTGTTTGTTTGTTTGTTAAGATTGTTTATTTAATTTCTGTTCGTTTTGGGTTTCATTTAGGCCTCAATAGCAAAATATTTTTGTTCGTTTTGATTTGCCTATTCAACTTAAGCTTTGCCCGTTTTGAGATTTATTTATTCATTAATATTAGTACCTATTGTATGTCTTTTTGCTATGATTGTTTATTTAATTTCCGTTGGTTTTGGGTTTCATTTATTCTTTAATAGCAATTTCTGGTTGTTTTGAGTTTGAGTTATTGTAGGTTTCTATTTCTTCTGATTTTGAAGTTTAATTAAATAAAAAAAAAACAAGTTTTATAACTGAAAGTAAGGAGCGACATTAAAACTTAAAACGAACAGAAATTATTCCGTATAATTATTGCTTATATCGGCCATTATTTTACAAAATTCGAACTTTAGCGTAAAGAGCAAGGTATTGAGGAGGGGGCGAACTTCCTCATATACGTAATATGAAGGGGTTCGCCCCCTCACCAATACCTCACTCTTTACGCTATAGTTCGAATTTTGTTCCAATTCTTTAAGAATGACCCTGAATCACAAAGGCCGTTTAATTAGAATAAATGGCTCTTTTGAAATTACTAAAAATACTTTTTCGTAAAGAGTGAGGTATTGACGAGGGGACAAACCCCTCATATACGTAATAATTTATTTTCGTTTTCAGTTTTAATGTTACTGCTTACTTTCAGTTGAAAAACTTGTTTTTTTAATTTAATTTCTGATCGTTTTTTAAATAGTGCTGGGATATCCAGCGCCCTCTTAATGGAAATTATCTTCCCCCATGAAAAATTACTGCATGGAAAGATCCTCCCTAATAACCCAATCCACCCGATCCCTCCACCGAACGTCAGTAAACGTCCACCCCAAAACGTCTGTATACTTACCAATAACCAATACTAGATGTAAACAATGGAATTTTTTATTCAACAGAAGTTAAGACCCCTAAATATCCCCCCACCCTTGAATATGATTTTAATATGTGCATAAATGCTTTCTCCAGAATTAGGTTAATGATTTCACAAAGGTGAGGGAAGAGATAAAAGACAAAGGATCCGTTTTGGGTGTGAAATATTGCTATGACAATTCAGTTTATTGATGTGAAGAAGTCTTTTATCAGACCTATTTCACGTGAGCATGACAAAGGCGTGATTTTCACAAAATTTGAATAAAATAATTGGGAGCTTTTAGCGGTATAGTACTACTAGTCTACTACTATGTCAACACGCAAGATCTTGCACTTTTATGCTTATTTGATTTTTATATAGTTCTTTCGAACTATAGGCTACTCGGCTAGCCGTCTTAAGCATGCAGGACTTCTAATCTTATGTCTTTCGGGGAAGGTGTTCCAGTCTTGGTATCGCTAATTATTTGGTTTGGGAAGTCGATCATTAGTACGGGTCTGTAAGCTCAGCCAGAGTCGACCCCGCTCCAAATAAGTACCTGGAGAAACCTGGGGGGGGGGGAATGGGAACCATCAGATGATTTGCCTCCAACCACGCATAGCACTCCCGGACGATTCCTCCCCGTAAATAATCATCTGACCCCCTCCTTCACGGAACGGGCTGCGTCCACCCCTGGCTACGAAGTTCCGTTTTTTCCTATGAGAATAGAGCCGTGCTCACCATTTTAAGCTGCATCCAGACCAAACATATTAGGGGTCACAATATAACAATAAAAGTCATCATCCTATATACTCTATAAGTGAACATTCAAGGTCTGAATATCAGGCTTTTCATGAATTCTAATGTCTAAAAAAAACCTCTGTGATAAGAAGCAGCATAATCCCGCCATAGTATAAGGCTCCAACAGACATAAATATTCCAAAAATTAGTATGACACGTCTTTTCCTACAATTTTCTTTATTTTTAAAGATATTCCAGCATTTTAACACAGTGGCTTCAATTCACGAAAATCTAGAGGGCGGCAAAATGTATTTTTCGAAGTCCAGGGGGGGTGCAGATTAGTCGTGAAAGGTTTTTTCAATGAAAATATCCAAAATGGTATTTCTGATATATAGGGGAGCAAAAACATTTTTAGGGCACACGTAGGCCTACTTCGTCGCCACCCCCAACTGATGCCATTGTTTTTTGTTTTTTTATGAGTTTAAGCCATCTCCCCTCCCAAAGTAAAATTTGTGTGCGCAACAAGTCTACAGCTATCACGATATTTTTCCTCTTTGCTGTTTCTCATTCCTTTGTTTATACTTTTCTCTTTTAGACTTTTCTTGACTTGAGTCGAACTCCGAACGTTGTTTTCTTTTAACATACTGAACATGATCAAATTCCTCCACGCATATAACCTATATGCTTTTTTTTATTCTAAAAGAACTTGATCTAATTAGCTTGTATTAGTTGCTATAACAATCACTCTTAAGCGTCCAAAGTAATTGATACGCACGGGTTGTATTTCATTTGGTTTATTATGTTACATTTTTGTTTTCGTTATATCAACCTGGTTTACAACGCTAGAGAATTGGTTTTACAATCCATACTGGTAATTTTCTGCACTCAGTTTTCACACATCCACCTACCAGCTTAGGCAGCTTTGCAGTTTGTATACCTTCTTAGCATACCATGAATTTTTTCCACACTAGCAGAATTTCTAATAGAAAGTAGATCTCTAAATTCTGTAAAAAATTAAGGTCGAAAAAAATGGGACATTTCACATTATCTAAAATTGCAGACAGATTGAATATCGTACCCCCCTTCCCAGTCATATTTGGACAAAAAGTTTGTGTATTTAAATACAGGAATGTCAAGTCGAATATTTTCATCTTTTCTTTACAAATTTTTCCAACATCCCGAATTTATGATGCATCAGAAGCCAAAAATTTAGTAAATGAAAAGAAAGCACTGTTTAGGTACGCGCGTACGATTCTTGCTGGAAAGACTGGAAATCCCATGGAAAGAGGGGGATAAACTTGAAAATATCAAGAAAGTAGCTGAATTATATGAACATTGCTAGAAATTATAGGGACAATCGTAAGAAGTTAGAGATTTTAGAGATAACAGGAACAAAGGTACTTTGCTTACGTATCCTATACAGGGGTTGATAAATTGAATCTGCTACTAAATACTTAGTTCTCTTCCAGTTCAGTACAACTTTAGGTATTTTCCCATTATATGGGCACCTACAAGGAAACCAGCCACAAAAAAACCGTTTTGACGGGTTAATTCAATATACGGCTTCAGTAATACAATCAATAGCGTGGTTTTCATTGCGTATACGATATTTAAACTGTTGTTTTTTGGGGTTTAGAGGGTGGGGTTAAGGTACCTAGGTTAGGTTACGTATTTAATATAGCCTATGCAATGCTTTACCCCTCCCCCCCTAATGTGCAAATATATAGCCCAAATTTGTTTATAAACTATTATATATTCATTCTATTTTATTTCATTAGCATTACCCAAACTTGACTTTTTAGAAGTGCCCATATAACGGGAAAGTACCCAACTTTATGTATTTCCTCTTGGTTTATTGATTTGAATTGTTCAAATCAAATTCGCAAACAAATATTAACATTAGCAGAATTGCAAATCAAATCAGCCATGTCGACTACGAACAATTTTCGCATATTTCATAGATTTTTGAAAAAGTGTCTTTTATAAGAATCTTGAAAATTGGTTCTATAGCGATTCCTGAGAAACCGTTGAAATGAAGTTACTTAGTTTTGACAGAAAACTGTGATGAAAACACAATGTATACCAACGCAAGCTCTTCAATAGCCTTACATTCTACAATGTTTCCTTCAATTTGGAATATTTTCAATATAATTCACCAAATTTTGTTATCGAATCCCTGCTTAAGTAGCAAAGACTCTGAGACACGGATATCCTCATTAAGATCCTCTTCCCAAAAAGAAAATTACAGAAAGTGTCCGCAAGGCACAGAAATGTCCTGCTTCTCTTTTGACTTGATAACTTATACATACAATTTTAAATTGATACAATTTTAAACACTGTCATCAGGGCAGGACCATGAACAAGATATATATTTGGAGGGTAGTTAAGTTGTTTTTCAGAGGGGTGGGGATGACAGGTTATTGTCAAAGAAGGTGTTTTATCTATTATATAACCGGAAAGTCCATGTTTTTAATATAATTTCATACTTTTAGGGGAGGGGTAGATACAGCGGCCTCTCCAAGGAC
>JAQQPU010020581.1:0-15377 GCA_029168905.1 Artemia sp. Kazakhstan ARC1039
CCCCCCCCTGTGGAAAATAAGGTTTCTAAATTTGAAACTTTTATTTGAGTTTTTTTTTAGTTTTAGTCAGTTTTTTTCATAGTTGAAGTCAGAAAATAATTCTTTCTAGGTATATGGCCAGTAAAAAATTACAGGAGAATAGCAAGGTATCTGGAAATTTTGTTAGCTAAAAAAAAACAAAAAAATCCTAGTATAAAGTAATTGTAATGTTTCATTTAAGTGTTTTTTTGGACAAACATCAGTGCTGACCTGGAAGCATTATGGTTTCTGCCAAAGTGAAATTTATGCAACCTGGGACTAAACAAGCCGAATTGTTGGGTCAAGCATGTCGGCCCAAAACTAGGATATTTGCATCTGTTAGGAAGCAACCATTTCAAATGCAAGATAATGTAGGTCACTAGTAATGCTGCAATCAGGATGGAATATACTCACTGGGATATTTCATAGCTCCATCGGGAATACCCTCGTGCGACCCCCCCCCCCCCCACCACCATAAAAAATCCCTCCTGAAAACGTCTGAATACTTCCCAATGATCGATACTATATGTAAACAATGGAAAAAGTTTATAACTTGCAGTCCTTCCTCCAAGAACTGTGGGGGATTAAGTCATCCTTGAAGACATATTTATTAAAATATCTATATTAATCCCTTCTGAAAACGTCTTTATGCTTCCCAATAATCAATACTATATGTAAACAATGGGCAAAGTTCATAACTTGCAGCCCTTTCCCCCGGGAACTGTGGGGATTAAGTCATCCTCAAAGACATATTTATTAGATTTTCGACTATGCTGAACAAAATGGCTATCTCGAAATTTTTATTAGGTGACTTCGGGAAAAAATTAGCGTGGGAGGGGGCCAAGTTGCCCTCCAATTTTTTATCACTGAGAAAGGGCACTCGAACTTTTAATTTCCGTTCAAATGAGCCCGCTCAATCTGATGGCGTTATTTTCATTTAAATTATATGACTTTAAGGGGGTCTATTCCCTTTTTTCCGAAAACCCGACAAATTTTCTCGGGCTTGTAGCTTTTTTGGGTAAGACTAAACTTAATTAAACTAATATATTTGGATTCAGTATTATAAGCCAATTCTTTTCATGTTTCTATTGGTATCACAATTCCGTTTTTTAGAGTTTTGGTTATTATTGAGCCAAGTCGCACTGGTTCGTGAAATGTAATTTAACAAATAGAAAAGGTTTTTTCAACTAAAGTAAGGAGCAAGTTTGAAACTTAAAATAAATATAAATCACTCTGTATATAAGGGGGACTGCCCCCTTTTTGACACCTTGCTCATTAAAAAAAAAGTTTTTTACTGCTTTGAAAAATATTTTTTTTTCCAATTACAAATTTTTCTAAAAAAAAATTGGAAAAACGCAAAGCTTCACAGTAAAGAGTAAGGAGATAAAGAGGAGACAGCCCTCTTAATTCAAACAATAATCTGTTCAAATAGGTTTCAAACCTGTTCCTTGCTTTCAGTTGAAAAGCTCTTTTTGTATTTAATTTCTGATTGTTTTCCAAATCATACCAAGGCCTAACCAAAATTTAATTTGAGGTACTGGTCCCTTAAATCCTTGGTCAATTGCTTTTAAAATGTGTAAATCAACAATTGTACGTTGATTAGTACCGTTCTAAGTTTAAATTTACAATTTTAATTTTGGATAAAAATTGAATATACTTAAAAAATTGACGATGAATAGTAATTTTGGTGAAAAGTCCATGTTAATATTATTACTAAAGAATTTGGTTGGAAGAAAAGGAGGATTATTGTTTGGATGGATAAAAATTCTGTGATATTTTTGATCTTCTACATAACTGAAGCCATCACAACGTCTACAATAGGATTTTATCTTGATAAATACCTTACATTTATTTTTTTTAAATACATTGAAGTACTTCATATAAAGGAAAAAGAAAAATATTACCATCGAAAATTGCTGAAAACTAAATCCTAGCAGGATTGGCCACCCACAGAAATTTCATGGCGAGGCTGAGGATGACTACGAATTAACTTACGTAACGAACTTCTATATTCATATATTTCTAATACGCATATTAGGAGGTTCGCCCCCTAGTCAGTACCTCGCTCTTTACGCTAAAGTTCGAATTTTGTTCCAATTCTTTAAAAATGACCCCTTAATCACAAAGACCGTTAATTAGAATAAATAGCTCTTATGAAGGTACTAAAAAATCTTTGGCTTAAAGAGCGAGGTATTGACTAGGGGGCACACCATTATTTAAAAAACGATCAGAAATCAAATAAAAAAAATTTCAACTGAAAGTAAGGAGCAACATCAAAACTTAAAACGAACAGAAATTATTGCGTATATGATTGGTCGATTAGAGGCAAACAGTTTTCTAAAGGCAATAGACGTCAATTAAAGTAAAATTTTTTCAAAATGAAAAAAAGTAAGTAGTTACAAAAAATACAGAAAGCAATAGCCTACGTACAAAAACTAAGATACAAACTCCCAGCATTAAGTTCTGTTGAGCAATGCCGAAGCGTTGGACGGATATTTTTTTAACCGTATTAATTAAAAAAAACTTTCCGAAAAATAATTTTTTCAAAGAAAAGTAAAGGCCATTTAAACTTAACCTCAGAAGATACAAATACCTTTTAAAATTCAAACTCAAAACGACCAGAAATTACTATTAAAGAGTAAATGAAACCCAAAACGAACAGAAATTAAATAAACAATCATAGCAAAAACATACAACAAGTAATAATATAAATGAATAAATAGATCTTAAAGTGAGTAATGCTTAGATTGAATATGAATATCAAGCTTAAAACGAAAAAAAATATTTTCCTACTGAAGTATAAATGAAACTTAAAACGAACAGAAATTAAATAAACAATCAATGCAAACAAACATACAATAGATATTATTGTAAATTAATAAATAAATCTTAAAACGAGTGAAACCTAAATTGAATCTGCAAATCAAGCTTGAAACAAACAAAAATTACCACAAACAAGAGTTTGGGTATGATCTCCTCTCACTGTAAAAGTCTAAAACCTACTGCGTCATTGGTGCTTTACTGAAAACCAATTTTATGACAAATATTTTCTTTTGTACTTAATATTGAAAATAAACATTAAAATTATAGTAACATTTTGAACTGATGAGCTTTCAGTATCTAATATCATTATACATCAAATATTCAGTTTAATTTATTAGCTCTTTTTAAAGTTGTTAAAGACAAATATAGTTTCCCGACAAACAAGTGTTTAGATACTGCCTCCTTTCCTAACTGTAAATAAAAACCAAAAGCCTTTTGCGTCATTGGCGCTTAACTGAAAACGGATTATATTATGAATATTTTCTTTTCTAGTTCTTACAGCATTGAAAATAAAAATACAATTACGGTGAAATAAATTATTGAATTGATGGATCTTTCAATAATTAATATAATTATACATCAAATATTCAATTTGAAGTTGTTTATACTTTCCAAGACTTTTTAAGACGCATATAGTTTTCAGTAAAGCGCCAATGAGACAGTAGGTTTTAGACTTTTGCAGTGAGAGAAGGAGGTCATTACCCAAACTCTTGTTTGTGGTGATTTTTGTTCGTTTCAAGCTTGATTTGCACATTCAATTTAAGTTTCACTCGTTTTAAGATTTATCTATTCATTTATATTAATATCTATTGTATGTCTGTTTGCATTGATTGTTTATTTAATTTCTGTTTGTTTTAAGTTTCATTTACACTTCAATAGGAAAATATTTTTTTTGTTTTAAGCTTCATATTCATATTCAATCTAAGCATTACTCGCTTTAAGATCTATTTATTCATTTATATTATTACTTGTTGTATGTTTTTGCTATGGTTGTTTATTTAATTTCTGTTCGTTTTGGGTTTCATTTATTCTTTAATACTAATTTCTGATCGTTTTGAGTTTGAATTTTAAAATGTATTTGTATCTGCTGAGCTTAAGTTTAAAATGGCCTTTGCTTTTCTTTGAATCTTTTTTTTCGGAGAGTTTTTTAATTAATTTTTGTTCGTTTTTGATCGCAAAAAATTTCAAGTTTTAAAAATTCCTTTTTCAAAATCAAACTTAAAAAAAAGATAATCAAATATTCATCAAAGTAACAAAACTGATATCAAAGTAGCAATATCAAAGTGAAAAAATGGGTTTGCTTCAACCTCTGAGTTTTTATTATCTGATGTTTGAACTATTTTTAACAAAATTGCTATCTCAAAATTTTTATCGGATGGGTTTGAGGAAAAAGGGCGTGGGGGACTAGATTAATTTTCGGTCTCTTTTGACTCTTTAAAAGTTAACTAGAACTTTCTATTTTCAATCAATTGAGCCCTCTCTGAAGTTTATACAAGTATCACTTCTATAAGAACCATATATGTCCCCAGAGTATAACTTACAACGTCTATCCCTGGGCCTTAGGGGGGGGGGTTGTGTTGAACCTGGAGTTTTAATATCTGATGGTTGAACTATTTTTAACAAAATGCTCACCTGAAATTTTTATCGGATGGGTTTATCCATTCGATACATCCAAAGGCGTGGAGGGCGGGAGGGGCTAGTTGCCCTCTGATCTTTTTTCACTCTGAGAAAATGAACTACAACTTTTAATTTCCATTCATATGAACCCTCTCTGAAGTTTATACGAGCATACCTTCCATAAAAACCATATATGCCCCCAGAGCAATAATTATAACGCCTTCCCCGGCCCTGGGGGGACGTCGACACAGGAGTTTTTCTTAGCTGATCTTTGAACTATTTTAACGAAATGACCATACGTAAATGAGTTTTTGTTATATGATCTTTGAACTATTTTTAACAAAATGGCTACCTCAAATTTTTTATCAGATGTATTTGGGGAAAAAGAGCTTGGGCGGGGGGGGGGGAGGCAGTTGCCCTCTGATCACTTTTGACTCTTAAAAAAGGCACTAGAACTCTCGATTTCCAGTCGAATTAGCCCCTTTGAAGCTTATACGATGACCCCTACTATATGAAGTGCCCCTGGGAAAAAAATGGAGTGTGGGGCAAGCTAGCTACCCTCCAATCACTTTTGACGTTTATAAAGTGAATTACAACTATCAATTTCCAATCAAATGAGCCCTCTAGGAATTTTATACGAGCATCCCTTAGGCTACATAACAACCATGTATGCCCCCAGGGCATAACTTACAACGCCTACCCCCGGGTCCTGGGGGGCTGTGTCGACATCGGAGTTTTTTGTTATCAGAACTTTGAACTTCAACTACATTGAACAAAATGGCTATCTCAAAATTTTGATTGAATGTGTTTGGGGAAAAGGTGCGTGTTAGAGGGGAGTTAGTTGCCCTGCAATCACTTTCGACTATTAAAAAGGGCACTAGCCCTTTGAATTTCCAATCGAATGAGCTCTTTTTGAACTTACTACGACAACGCTTTCTGTAAAAATCTTATATGCCCCCAGGGTATAACTTGCAACCCTTGCCCTGAGGGTTGTGGGGAAGTGTCCAGCTCTAAAACATAATTTCTATCTGGAAATCAACTATGCTGAAAAATATGGCTATCTGAAAATTTTGATTGAATGCGTTTGGGGAAATGGTGGGCGTGGAAGGGGTGTTAGTTGCCTTCCAATTACTTTTGGCTATTAAAAAAGGCACAAGCCACTCCAATTTCCCATCGAATGAGCTCTTTTTGAAGTTTCTACGACAACTCCTTTGATACGAAGTGTCCTGGTCTAAAGAAAAAAAGTAATTCATTGTGCCAACATCGTTTTTTACTTAGGCAGCGCGATTGCGCCGCCTATGAATCGGGGATTTTTCCGTTGACTAAAGATGCATTAAAAATATGTACAAGGAGAAAAAAAAAATTGATGCTACTTGTTTGACAATTCGAGTAGAAAATCCAAAATCATCTGTAGTAGAACTATGTTGAATTTTCAAAACGGTTATCTCATTTCCATTCAAATGAACCCTCTCTGAAGTTTATACAAGCATACCTTCCATAAAAACTATATATGCCCCAAAAGCAATACTTACAACGCCTGCCCTGGGCCCGGGGGGGGGGTGTCGACACAAGAGTTTTCCTTATCTGATCTTTGAACTATTTTAACGAAATTACCATACGTAAAGGAGTTTTTGTTATATGATCTTTGAACTATTTTTAACAAAATGGCTACCTTAAATTTTTTATCAGATGTATTTGGGGAAAAAGGGCTTTAACTTTGAACTTTTTTTTAAACAAAATGTTTATCTCAAAATTTGTATCTGATGCATTTAGGGATCGGAGGAGGGGGGGGGGGGCTAGTTGCCCTCCGATCTCTTTTGACTCTAAAAAGTGAACAAGAACTTTCAATTTCAAATCAAATGAGCCCTCTCCGAAGTTTATACAAGTATCCCTTCCATAAGAACTATATATGTCCCTAGAGCATTACTCATAACAGCTGCTTCCAGGCCCTGGCAGGTTCCGTTGACACAGGAATTTTTCTTATCTGATCTTTGAACTATTTTTAATGAAATGGCAATTATAAAAATTTTATCGGATGGGCTTGGGAAAAAAAGGTTGTGTGGGGGGGGGGGGCTAGTTGCCCTTGGATATCTTTTGATTCTTGAAATTGAACTAGAACTTTCAATTTCCAATCAAATGAGTCCCCTCTGAAGTTTATACCAGCATCCCTTTCATAAGAACCATATACGCCCCCAGGACAACACTTATAACGCCTATCCCCGTGGCTCTGGGGGGCGTTTTTGTTATCTAATTTTTGAACTATTTTAAAAACACTGGCTATCTCAAAATTTGTAGTGGACTGGTTTGGGGAAAAAAGAGCGTGGGGGGGGGGGGTCTAGTTTAACTCTCTTGACTCTTAAAAAGTGAACTAGAACTTTCAATTTCCAATCAATTTCCCTCTGTGAAGTTTATACAAACATCCCTTTCATAAGAACAATACATGCCCTTAGTTCATGTATGGTTCGCCACCCCCTGTCCCCTGTGCCCCACACATCCCCTCTGGGGATGTGTGGGGAAAAAAATAATAGTCATACAGTGCCTCTGGGAAAAAAAATAATAGTCATAGATAGCCAAATTTTTTAGATAGCCATTTTATTCAACGTAGTTGAAAGTTTTGGAAATTAGGTCTTTAAGGATGACAACCCTCCCCCCACAGCCCTCAGGGCAAGGGTTGTAAGTTATGCCCTGGGGGCATATAAAGTTTTTATTGAAAGTGTTGTCGTAGAAACTTCAAAAGGGCTCATTCAATTGGAAATTGAAAGGAGTAGCGCCTTTTTTAATAGTTGAAAGTGATGGGATAGCGACTAACTCCCCTCTCATATCCACTTTTTTCCCAAACACATCGAATTAAAATTTTGAGATATCAATTTTGTTCAACGTAGTTAAAAGCTCTGGAAATTTTGTCTTTTAGAATGATGACCCCCTCAGAGCTCTCAGTGCAACAGTTTTAAGTTATGCCCTGAGGCATATAAAGTTTTTATTGAAAGCGATGTCGTAGAAACTTCAAAAGGGCTCATTCAATTGGAAGATGAAAGGGCTATTACCTTTTTTAATAGTTGAAAGTGACTAGATAGCGGCTAACGCCCCTCTCATGCCCACCATTTTCCAAAACACATCCAATCAAAATTTTGAGATATACATTTTGTTCAACGTAGTTGAATGTTCTGGAAATTAGGTCTTTTAGGAAGATAACCCCCTCGAAGCCCTCAGTAGAAGGGTTTTAAGTTATGACCTGGGGGCATATAAGGTTTATAAAGAAAGTTGTTGTACAAATCATAGGTAGCGTGATCGCGCTGCCTAAGTAAAGAACGGGGAAACTCGAGAACGAGACAATAAACGGGGACTAATTAAAGAGGAGGATACTCCCCCACAACCCTCAGGGCAAGGGTTTTAAGTGATGCCCTGGGGGCATATAAGAACGATGTTGGCACAATGTATTATTTATTAATTTTTTCCTTTAGAGCAGGGCACTTCGTATCGAAGAAGTTCTCGTAGAAACTTCGAAAAGCGCTTATTCAATTGGATATTGAAGTGGCTTATGCCCTTTTTAATATTCGAAAGTGATTGGAAGGTGACTAAAACCCCTTCCGCGCCCACCATTTCCCGAAACACATCTAATCAAAATTTTGAGATAGATATTTTGTTCAGCGTAGTTGATTTCCACATAGAAATTATATTCTTGATTTAAAAGGGATTAATTAATTTGATTATTATTAAAAAAAAACTTTTTCAACAAAATAAGTTTTTCAAAGAAAAGTAAAGAACTCCATTAAACAAAAAATGAGCAAAAATTAAATCAAATAATCTACCAAGCGTGAAACTACCACAAATCAGCATCGATAAATAAATGAAACCCAAAACGAACATAAATCACAATAAATAACCGAGTCAAACTCAAAACGAGCAGAAATTAACATAAGTTGTGTGCAAAACCGCTATGCCTTCCCAAGGCCAGAACAAAATTTGCACTTTACTGAAAAAATACAAATGAATGTGCATTGTCAGTTTAATATACATATACTGATATTTAGTAATCAAAATGTTAATATTATTTGATTTATTAAAGTTATAAAAGTAAAAACATTTATATTTATAAGTTCTAATGCCCTTCTTAAGGGTCAAAAGGGAATAGAAGGCTGAGGTTTTTTATCTAAGGATGTGACTAAGGGTATGAAGATGAAAATTTGAGGGAATATAGTGGGGAAATCTGAATTATCAAAATACTATGTGCATGCAAATTGCCGAAAGGGCATATCTCAGAAATGGATTGGGATATTAAGTTGGAACTTTCAGGGAATGCTTAAAGGGGAAGATCAATTGACCAAAAGGCAATATGTACACGCTACTTCTAATGCTACTACCACTACTTCTATTACCACTACTGCAACTAGGGTAAAGGGACCAATGATTCGACAGTGCAATTTTTGAACCACTGTCAAATTTTCCTTCAAAACAGGATAACTCTGCTTAGTTGTGACTTGCAACATCATCTCTTGAAACCGCCGTTATATTTTGACAATGCGAAACGTGAACACTATATTCGATACACCCAGATAAGAAAAGAATATTCAATTCAATCAATTTCCATTTTTTTTGACACAAAATGAGCTCCTGACAATTTTTTAGCTATGTAATGTTCAAACTGTCATTACTTGGTTATTGGTTTCGAAATTCAAGGGTCCTCTGACGAAAACATAGCTGTCAAATTTATGGGTACTTTCTCAACAACGAGAGATTTTGATTATTATTATTTGTAATAATATTTCACATGAAAAAAACATTAAATTTTTTTTTTAATCGTAGTTTTACTGATTTGATGCTAGATGCTAGATGCTAGATTCTTCCATCATCTGATGAACTGCCGCTTGGCCTCATACTACGTTCTTATTTTTAAGTATTTGACTTGGTTGATCACAACACCCTAGTTCATAGGTTCCCAACCCTGTGCCTGTGGGTGCCATGGTGCCCGCGGAACGATTCGTATGTGCCCGCCTCTCACTATTCGAAAGAGACAGAATTTTTTTCATAAACATTGTTTTAAAAAATGATTTATTTTTATTCATTTGTTAGAGTTTAAATTTTTTTTTGACTGCCTAGGTTTATTAAATATGTTCGATACTTGTCCCAACTTGTCTAGCGGCGAGCCAGACTGCACTATTTACGCTAGCCTGGAACGGCTAGTGCCATTTGCACATCACACCTTGTACACGCATAAAACCCGAAGTGAACGAATGGAACGAACGCCACGAACTTTTCCGATAAACGCCGAAGGTGCCAAATCACAAGGTACATAACTCTGATTCCTTCGGCGATCATCGGCTCACTTTGGGTTTTCCGCATGTACATGAGGTGATGCGCAAAAAGCATTCCCCGCCTGGAACCACGTTGTTGTCATTGTGATTGCTGCACTGCCCTGTTCGGGCCGTGACAGTTAGATAAGAGACATGTTCGTCAGACGAATCACGAATATGGAGTTTTCTAAAAAAAAAAAAAAATTAACAGGCTAAAAGCGAGGTGCGTTATTCATTGTATTCATAAGCGATGATCTTGAATAAACTATTTTGTTGAGGAGATAGTTATAGTTCTTGTTATAATATATTTATGCATATAATGCAGAACAGACTTGCGCTATAACTTTGATATTATATTGTAGTTCATTTATTTTTTTTAATATTATTTATTTTAGCCCTAAAATGAGTGGACCAAGTAAAAGACAACGAACCTATAATTTTAACACTGACTGGGAGGAATCATATTGTTTCGTTAATTTGAAAAATAAACGTGTTTGTTTGTTGTGTGGTAGTAGCCAGTGCCGAAAAAACATAACGTTGAACGACACTTTCAGACAAATCATGGCACTTTTAATGTGAATTACCCTGAAGTAAATCTGAAGTAAGAAAGAAATAAATTTGTAGTCTAAAATCAAGTCTAACAGCCCTGCTTTTACTAGACATGTGGAAAATTCTAAAAAGACCACTATTGCTTCTTTCAAAATATCTCACGTACTCGCCAAAAAGAAGAAACCTTTCATTGATGGCGAGTTATTTAAGGAACTATTTTTGACTGGTGCCGATTGTTTGTTCAGCGGATTTTCTAACACACGTGAGACTGTCTCAGCAATGCAAGACTTAGAGTTGTCATATAACAACTGTCACAAGAAGAATACATGCAATTTGAATAGACATACAAATTCAGTTAAAAACTGATTTGGAAATATGTGACTGGTTCTCGCTACAATTTGACGAGTCAACAGATATATCAGACTACACAGTTAGCAGTTATGGTGAGAATGGTGTTTAGTAACTTCACAGTAATAGAGGATATGTTATAGATATTACCTATGAAAGGACAGACAAGGGGTGAGGATATTTATAATACATTCAAAATATACGCCAAGTCAATAAATATGCCTTTGCACAAACCGTCTGCAATAACCACTGATGAGGCGCCAGCAATGATGGGTAAAAACAAAAGATTTATTGCCCTTTGCATGAAGGATTATTCATTTTCAAACTTCATGTCCTACCACTGTTTTATCCACCGGGAAGCTCTTGTGTTGTAAAATTTTGCCATTTGAACACGTCATGAAAATAGTTACAAAAGGCCCGTTCTTTTGCACTATGATCTTACATCTAAGATCTCACATCTTTCTGCAAAGATTTCCGTTCTTTTAACTCATCTTTGTTTCTAAGATCTTACAGCTCACTGATGTTAGCAAAGGTATGAAAGACGCCATCTTTCTGCCATATAGAACAATGATGAGAGAACTTTGATGATATACTAATCATTGTTCTCAGTCCGCTGATCAGAGCAGAATGATGAAAGACGTTTGCAAAAGAACGCCATAAGATGTAAGATCTTAGTGCTAAGATTTCATTTTTAAGCGTTCTTTGGCAAAAGATTTCAGATCTTAGCATAAAGATGAGTACAAGAACGTCCCTAAAAATAATCAAATCTATTCGAAAAGCTCCTTTGCAACACCGACTTGACAAGGCCCTGTTAGAAGATACTGAAGATAAAGAACATGATCTTATTCTGCATACTGAAGCACGTTGGCTCAGTAAAGGGAAGGTTTTTACAAGATTTGTGAGTTTAATTGAAGAAATAAAAACATTTATAAATGATAGAAAGGAAAATTATGATGAACTAGCTGACTCTGGCTGGCTGATTGCTTTGGGATTTCTCACAGATATCATGGAAAAACTGAATTTTTTAAATTTGGAGTTGCAGGGTAAAGAAAAAAGCATAGCTGAAATGATCAAGTCATTGACAAGTCATGTAAAGTCACTTAAAGCTAAATTGGATTTGTTGATATCACATCTGCAGATCAATTCTCTCGTTTATTTCTCACATATGAAGAATATACTTGGTGACAATGAATTAAATGGGACATTATTTATTAAGCATCTTCAAAAGTTAAAAAAACAGTTTAAAAAGAGAGATTTTTGCAGTTTAAACATATTGAGCCAATAGTTTGTTTTCTGTATCAATCCTTTTACTTGCCAAATAAATGTCATGGAAATAGCCGCATGTATTGCAGATTTTGTTCAAGGTAAGAGAGAAGAACTAGAGTTAGAAATTTTGGACCTTAAGAATGATATTTTGCTAAAATCCTTAATGTCAGAAAACTTTTGGAATGCAGTGGATAGAGAAAAGTTCCCAGTGTTGAAAAAAGCGGCATATAATATTGAATTATTTTTCGGTTCGACATATTTATGCGAATCTTTGTTTTCAAACATGAACTTATTAAAATCAAGATATAGATCTCGACTCACCAATGAGCATCTTTATGATTTTTAACAGGATTATCGTCATACGCTCCTAATTATGAAGCTCTGGCCAATTAAATGCAATGCCAAAGATCACATTGACTTTACAATATTTTTTAATTAAATAATTTCTTTGTATTTGTGTGTTTTGTTTACTTTCTTTACGTTTTGTAAATGCATTTCTCTGTGTATATGCAATTTGAAAAAAAATGTCAAATAATTTTATTATTTTGAAACATTTTCGTTTATTATTTATTAATACATTATAACTATAAGAAAATAAATTATGGGAAAATGACAAGTTATGGAAGGAGTTTGTCGATTTAAAATAGGTAATGCCCGCCACCCTACCGAGATTTTAGACTGTGCTCTAGAGTAAAAAACGTTGGGAACCCCTGCTCTATTTCGTTTATAACTGAATAAATTTGAAGGAGATCCTCTCTTAGTAAATTTTATATATATATTTTTTTTATTCCTTATCTGTAAAATACAAAATATTCTCTCTGAACCCCTCCCTAATTAGCGTGGAATTCCTCAAGGAACCTTGTTAGGACCATTTTTATATGTAGTATTGAATAGTGAAATTCATATGATTCCCTCAAAGGTGTTAATATGTAGATGACCTGCTGATCCTTAAAGTATGTCATAGAACTATCAAAAATGACCCCGTCAAAATCCTACCCATGTTTTGGACAAAGCTAAGAATTCACATTTGAAAGTAAATTCCACTAAGCAAAATATAATGACATTAGACTTCTTAAAACTTTTAAAATCGACTCCCATTTTTTTAGACCCTATCCTACCCAAAATGCTAATGAAACATGTTAAAATCCTCAGTGTTACAAATTTCTAATAATCTTAAGTAGGATATATGTATTTAAAAAATTATGGACTTTCCAGACAAAGGATAGTCAAAACTAAAAAAGATTTAAGTGGATTAAAATGGTAGGTTAACTTAAAAAATTACCAGATGTTGACAACACTTTCACTGTGAACAACAAAGAAATCTTTGCTGGACCATTAAAGCTGAGAGGAAGTGGGCTATTCCAGATAGAGTTTATAGAGAGACCTATATCACACTATTATATCACGCATTGTATTATAGAGACCTAGGACACACAATTACCTTAAATTACCTTAAATCGCATCTTCTAGCGACTAATGTTGAAGAACTTGTAGATAACGCCAGGTCACCTTGACTCGATATTCATGTCACAGCTCATGAGTTTACACTCCATATGATTATCCAATTTCATCCCTATACTTGAGGCAATGTTTTCAGTTTATTGTTTCCACTATCTGAACAGAGTTTTATACATTTACACATTAAAAAAGTTGAAAAGAAACAAAGAAATCATAGGCAGCGCAATCGCGGTGCCTAAGTAAAGAACGATGTTGGCACCGTGTATTATTTATTTTCCATACCAGGGCACTTCATATTGAAGGAGTTGTCGTAGAAACTTCGGAAAGGGCTCATTCGATTGGAAATTGGAGCAGCTTTTGCCCTTTGTAATAGTCGAAAGTGACTGGAAGGCAACTAACACCTCTTCCACGCCCACCATTTCCCAAACACATCCTATCAAAATTTTGAGATAGCCATTTTGTTCAGCATAGTTGGTTTCCAGATAGAAATTATGATTTTGAGGAGGACACTCCCCCACAACCCTCAGGGCAAGGGTTATAAGCTATGCCATGGGGGCATATAAAGTTTTTATAGAAAGCGTTGTCGTAGAAACTTCAAAAAAGGCTCATTCGATTGGAAATTCAAAGGGCTAGTTCCCTTTTTAATAGTCGAAAGTGATTGGAGGGCAACTAACCCCCTCTTCCGCCCACCTTTTCCCCAAACACATCCAATCAAAATTTTGAGATAGCCATTTTGTTCAACATAGTTGAAAGTTCTGGAAATTATATCTTTGAGGATGACACTTCCCCCACATTCCTCAGGGTAAGGGTTGTAAGTTACACCATGGGGGCATATAAGGTTTTTATTGAAAGCTTTGTCGCAGAAACTTGAAAAAGGGCTCATTCGATTAGAAATTCAAAGGGCTAGTGCCCTTTTTAATAGTCTAAAGTGATTTGAAAGCATCTAACCCCCCTCTCACGCCCATCTTTTCCCCCAAAAAAATCCAATAAAAATTTTTAGAGAGCAATTTTGTTCAACATTGTTAAAAGTTTTAGAAATTAGGTCTTTGAGGATGATAACCCCCTCAGAGCCCTCGGGGTAAGGGCTGTAAGTTGTGCCCTGGGGGCATATAAGGTTTCGTAGATAGTCATGTTGTAGAAACTTCAAAAAGGGCTCATTCAATTGGAAATTAGAAGGGCTTGTGCCCTTTTTAATAGTAGAAAGTGATTGGAGGACGAGTAACCCCCCTCTAACGCCCACCATTTCCCCAAACACATCCAATCAAAATTTTGAGACAGACATTTTGTTCAACGTAGTTGAAAGGTCCGGATATTATGTCTTTGAGGATGAAAACCCCTTCACAGCCATCAGGGCAAGTGTTGTAAGTTATGCCCTGGGGCATATAAGGTTTTATAGAAAGTTTTGTCGTAGAAATTTCAAAAAGGGCTCATTCGATTGGAAATTGAAAGGGCTAGTGTTTTTTTTAATAGTCAGAAGTGATTGAAGGGTAACTAACCCCCTCTCACGCCCACCATTTCCCCAAACATCCAATCAAAATTTTGAGATGTTAATTTTCTTCAACGTAGTTGAAAATTCTGGAAATTGGGTCTTTGAGGATGACACCCCCCCCAGCCCTCAGGGCAAGGATTGTAAGTTTTGCCCTGGAGGCATATAAGGTTTTTATTGAAAGCGTTGTCGTAGAAACCTCAATAGGGCTCATTCGATTGAAATTTGAAAGGGCTAGTACCTTTTTTAATAGTTGGAAGTGATTGGAGAGCAACTAGGGCCCCTCTCACCAAAACTATGTCCCCAAACACATCCAATCAAAATTTTGAGATAGCCATTTTGTTTAACGTTGTTGAAAGTTCTGTAAATTAGGTCTTTGGGGATGACAACCCCCTCACAGCCCTCAGCGTAAGGGTTGTAATTTATGCCCTGGGGGCATATAAGGTTTATAAAGTAGGACATATAAGGTTTATAAAGGTTTATCGTGGAAAATCAAAAAGGGCTCATTCAATTACAAATTG
>JAQQPU010020582.1:0-15376 GCA_029168905.1 Artemia sp. Kazakhstan ARC1039
CCTCCAGGGTATAACTAACAACCCTAGCCCTGATGACTCTGAGGGGGGTTGTCATCCAAAAACACCTAATTTCCAGAACTTTTAACTACGTTGAACAAAATAAATATCTCAAAATTTTGACTGGATTTGTTTGGGGAAAGGGTGGGTGTGAGAGGGGGGTTAGTTGCCCTCCAATTACTTCTAACTATTAAAAAGGGCAATAGCCTTTTCAGTATTCAATCGAACGAGCCCTTTTTGAAGTTTTACGACAACGCTTTCTAAAAAAAAACCCTCATATGCCCCCAGGGTATAACTTACAACCCTTACCCTGAGGGCTTGGGGGGTTGTCATCCTCAAAGACATAATTTCCAGAACTTTCAACTACGTTGAAAAAATAGCTATCTCAAAATTTTGATTGTATGTGTTTTGGAAAATGGTGGGCGTGAGAGGGGGGTTAGTTGCCCTCCAATTACTTTCAACTATTAAAAAGGTCACTAGCCATTTCGATTTCCAATGGAATGAGCCCTTTTTGAAGTTTCTACAACAACATATTCTATAAAAACCTTATATGCCCCTAGGGCATAACTTATTGATTGGATGTGTTGGGATAAATGGTGGGTGTGGAAGGGGTGTTAATTGCCTTCCAATCACTTTTGACTATTAAAAAGGGCACTAGCCATTTCAATTTCCAATTGAATGAGCCCCTTTTGAAGTTTCCACGACAACACTTTCTATGAAAACCATATCTCCCCCCAGGGCATAACTTATAACCTTTGCCCTAAGGGCTGTGGGGGGGGGGGGTGTCATCCTCAAAGACCTATTTTTCAGAACTTTCAACTATGTTGAACAAAATGACTATCTCAAAATTTTGATCGGATGTGTTTGGGGAAAAGGTGGGCGTGAGAGGGGGTTAGTTGCCCTCCAATTATTGACCCTGAAATTCAAATTCAGCCCTTTGGGGCTGGTTACAACGATTTTGCAAAGTAAATATTTAATCTTATCAGAGACAATGCTCTTAGTAAAAGGCCATAAGGCTTCAATATATTATTTTTTTCCCATAGTGGCTTTATATGGAGGGGTGGTCACATTAGTTTTGAAGTGGACTAGTTCAACTAGAATTTGAAAGTTCTAGTGCCTTTTCAAGAGTCAAAAGAGATCAAAGGGTAGCCAACACCTCTCACGACCTTTTTGAATGTCCGTTCAGGAAATGTTGAGCAAAACCAGAACACACTATCAGGGCTGCCACCAAGTCTTGACCATAAAAATAGTAACTTTAGGTACTTTTGAAGTAAAAAAAAGTGACCAAATAGTAACCAAAAGTAAAAAAGTGACCATATTTAGGGACCCACAAACAACAATGACTGGTCAAGATCGCCAGCTTTGGCACCGTTACAAGTTAGCTTTAGAAAAATAGACACTGAATTCAGGTCTAGATGATCATCATTAGCTTTTTTTCTAAGATACACTGACTTTATTCATATACAAGGATACAATGGAAAAAAAAGGGAAAGAAAACACAAAACAAAAGCTGATAATTGCACAGTACTGACTTTAGAAATCACTGCCTTCAAATCACTTCTTTTTCTTGGGGAGGAGCGACGAAATCAAGCTTGCCTACCTTTTCGACACTTTCCGCTGTATGCACTCGTTTTTCTTGGCAGTTTCTCCTTCTTCACTTAGCCTTTTCGTTGCTGCTTCAACCATTGTCTGGGTAATCCCAATTTCCACATGGTCTTTCGCTTTTATCGCCTTCTTTAGTTTTTCATTAGCTTCCTCGATCAGCTTATCAGTAAATTTTCTTTGTTCAGTGTGATTCGATTTTATGTCTTTGAGATGTTCTTCCAATGCTTCAATCTTCTTCTTTTCGCTTCCTATCAGCTGCTCGTTTTCTTTCTGCTTAGCAAGTTTCTCTTCTTCCCCCTTTCGACGCACTTCCATTTCATCTTTTTTCCTATGCTCATTTTCAAGATGGGCTTTGTAACTCTGACTTGAAGCCCGGCCAAGATCAAGCAGCTCTCGTGTAATTGGCAAACATTCAGGTCGGTTTCCGTATCTCTTCATACCATCATAAATCACTAGCCTTGCATTTAGAATCTTCAAACCCATGCAGGTTTTATCCTCAGTTAAAATACGACCTGACTTTGAGAAGGTTCTCTCGACATCGGCATTGCCACGTGAGAGGGACAATCTGGCCTTTACTACCCCAGAAATCTGGGGATACTTCGGGTTTTGACCGTCTTTCAGGTAAACAAAAAAAATACTTCCAAAATTCTTCAGCACTATGTGTGGCAATTGTCGGCTCAGGCTCAAGCTGTAGTAGCGCCCACTCATCTTTGACTCTGTCACAGTTTACTGTGAAAGGCATCACGTGACAGATCTACAACAAGTCGGAGGAACTTCTGGGAAGCTTACGATTTTCATGGCGAAGGCAACGAAAATATTTCAAGACAGATCCAGGTGGAGGCATCTTTTGCAAAATATGCTTGGACGCAGAAACATAGGCTTGTTTGACCTTGGTACGAAACTGAGCAAGTTCTAACTCTGACAGATTTGCAAGGCATTCTCCAACTCCTTGGCCACACTCTGCGTTTTCTAAGGAAAGAAACTTATCAAACACGTCTAAATCTGCGACCACGACGCTCCCTCTCCTGTGAATATCCGCTAGAACCTCAGGTTTAAGCGCCTACTCAGCAGGATAAGCAGAAGCCTGCTCATTTTTTCATATAGAACATGGACCAGAGGATCCTCCCGCTGGAACATTCCAGTGAAGCCAGCAAACAGGTCAGCCAGTGAGACGACGAACAAAACCAGAGCTTTGGTTGCAGGTTAATTTAGCAACGAAAAGATTTCAGTATATCCACTGGACATCATTAACTGTTTCTGTTTTGACGGAATGTACTTAAAAAAAACTTAGTAAGTCCATGCCACTGCCGGAGGAGCCTCCTCGCTGCTTCTCCAAGAGTAAGCTACCGGGAGGTAACATGTTTCACAAAACGATGAACCGGAAGCCCAAGGGAACATTGTATCTTCGTGTATTCCTCTGCAAGTACGGACCACCCGTGAAAAAACAAGTACACACGAATTAAAAGGTCAGAAACAGCCTGTCCGTGAACTTCTAAGCCTTTCAAAAAGTATTGTGAATCATATGAATATTACAGGTGCCAACATCAATGAGGCCTCTGTCACTACGTAGCAACTTAACCTCTTCATTAAAAAGTCACCACAATTTCTTGTTGATATTTGGACCGTCGCTGCCCAACATCAGAAGATTAGCAGAAGATAAATCGGCATTAGCCAAGGACTGTTGCAAACGTGCTAGCAGATCTTCTGCTGTGGCTCTTCCAACAAAGAAAGTCTCTAAACGACAACAGGAAACTTTTTCTGCCAACTCCGTATCATGACGTTCAGTTCTTTCACACCTTTGGCGTTTGCTGTTTCATCATATAGCAATGTGGAAAAGGAAGAGCCAATGTCTTCAAGGAGCCTTTTTTCTAAAATAGGGATACAATGCTTCTGTTATTATATAACCGAGATTGGTTCACCCAAGACTGAAGTCTTTAGCAGCAGGATCTCCAAACATTGCTCTAAAAACATCACCGATGCCATCGCACGAAGCTGCTGACATATCTGATACCATATTCTTTAGAGCCCACATCAGCTCCGCCTTTAGCGACACATCTCTCTTTGCAATCATTTGCAGTTCAACTTGGTGATCCTTTCCGGAAGCAAGAGTCGAATGTTCACAGGCAGCAGATCTTGGCTGAAAAATTAGCTGCAAGGGATTCAGCAAAGCTCTCACATTTTCTACGTGCTTTGCTCCTTGGGAATGTTGTAGTATCGCTTGCCACCCTTTAACACAACTGAAAGTCTTGCAACAAACTTTACAAAAAACCTCTTCATCACTCTTTGTGGATGCGCACCAGTCACCTGACTTTTTTAACCAAGTGGAGTTGAACTTTTAATTCCCCATTGCCAGAACCTTCAGCACTGAATAACATTAAAATCTTCAAAAAGAACATTAATATCTAATGGTGCTACAAAGTGGATATTACCATGGCCTTTGTTAGCATGCCATTGAAACAGCCAAAACTGTGTCCTGGACATTCTTAAGACAAGGAATACTATGGTTGCAACTGTGAAATGATCAGGTGAGACACAAATCATGTTTTTGTTACACTACATAGGTGTAGATGTGTCTACTTGTGTGTCAGATGTGTATCTGACAAAACCATTTTATTACAAGTTTTTGCACGTTTAAGCATTATTTGAAAAGGGAATGAAAAAAAAAGTCCAAGCACCATAGAATAAACAAAATAATCTGGCACAAGTCCAACCACTACGCATTATGAGGGGAATGCAGTTCATAGGCCTGATGTGCTTTTCAAGGCTCCTCTTCAAAAAAGTGACTTTTAGGAACTTTTCAACAAAATAGTGAGTTTTCAGGGACCTTTTCAAAAATAGTGACTTTTAGGGAAATAGTGACCTCGGTGGCAGCCTTGCACTATGTACATGCTGCTTATCAAAAGGGTGGATTACCAATATCTCTGGATTGGCTGAGGGTATTAAGGATTATGTTCACTATGTAATTTTTAGGATATTATTTTTCTGCTTTCCTACGATTTTTGTATATCAAAGAAAAAAGACAATTTTGATATTTTTCCATAAATGATATTCAATTCTATTCATCTGCCGAATTACATTTTTGAAATTTGGTGTAGAAGGGTTTTTAGATTAAAAATGCGCTGGAAATTGATTAAAAATCGTTGAAAAAAGGGCCGTTTCCCTATTTTTTAAGCAAGTTTAGAATGTTCCTAAAGAAAAATTCTAAGTAATATCATAATTCTGGCTCGGTGAATGGATAGATCTGCAACTAATGAATCCAATGATATAAGCATTTTGTTCTTTTTGTGCAAGATACAACTGAAAGATCGTCGTAAAACTGCGTTTTTCAGAGTGGACATAAACCTTAAGTTAAACTCTTAGTACATGTTGAGGGGGATGCTAAAAAGTTATTGAAGGGCAACCAGCTCCCTTGCTCTTTTATACCCTCCTCCCATAAACACTGATTGTAATTTTGAAACAGCCATTTTGTTCAAAATATTCAAAAAGTCTGATAACTATGCCTTGGGTATACTATACCCCCAGACCCTGGGCCAAGGGTTGTAAATTGTGTAATTTGTCCAGTGTCCACACACAGTTATCGTTGAAAAATGGAGAGATATTTGATTCTGGGTGTTTTGAAAAAGGCTAAGGTGTTGAGGTGAAAAGTTCAGGGAATGATGAGGGGGAGTTGAATTAAATCAAAACACACTATGTGCATCCAGGTTATCAAAAGACATATGTGCAGTATTGCAGGAGCAGCAAAGGGTATTAACTTGAACTTTAGGGACCCCTACTAATATCCAATGGAACTACTTGCAAACGTGACTACCTGTGGTTGCATCCTCTTGCAACGGCTACTGCAAGTGATTGTGACTATGACTGTGATCGCAATTGTGACTACTTGTAACTGTGACTGCTAGCAACTGCAACTATTTGTAACTCTGACTAGGGCTACTTTTTTTTTGGGGGGGGGGGCTCATTTTACTGGAAAGTGAAAGTTCTAATACCGTTTTTTTTTTAAGTTAAAAGTGATTGGAAGGCCACCAGCTCCATGAATGTATTTTAATCTGAAGCTTTATAATTATAATATTGAAAAATAAGAAATTACTGTAAAATAGAATTTTGAATCTCTAATTGTTGAAATTTCCATCAATTGTTATCATTGTATATTAAACTTTCAGTTCATTTTTGTTAGTCCTTTCTAGTGATCTTGATAAATATAGTGATTTCATTTTTTATTTTTCATTGATGTCTTCAAAAACTAAAGCAGAGTTAACAAATGGCAATGGTAGCAATTAGGCTAGTATATTTGAAAAGAACACAGAAAGGTGCATGAAATGGTGTGTTGATCTTCTTTTTAACAATGCAATTAAAAAGCTAAAAATTGAACAATCCTGGTTTATAGAGTTTTAAAGATCCTGTGAAATAATTTGGGAATGGCTTAAAAAGTCTACTCAAACAACAGAAAATGTGTTTCTCAGAAACCAGAGCCAAAGAAAAGCAGACTTAATCCAAAATTAAATTTTTAGTGCCTCTTCAGAAAACTGGAGGCTTAGATTGACTCAAACTCAGATTTAAGACTAATTGTTCAAGCTGTTTCATCACTTTTGTAAATCACCTCTTGTCTAAAAGGATGTTAATTCTTCTTCTCCTTCATGAATTTGCCCCAAAATTCTAGACTGTACTGAAATAAAAGGGCCAATAAACTAAAAGAATTATCCAACGCTGGACATAAACTAATAGATATGGAAGTAAAATTCAATATGAGGGGCCTTTTTCTATCCTGAAAAGTAGTTGAGGAACATGAAGGAAACGCTCGGGAATGAATCCACATGAAAGTGTCGAAGAAGCATGAATGAAACTCCCAGGATTGAATAAAGAGCCTTAATGATTCCATTGGATGATACTTTGAAGTAAACATAAAAACTACTTATCTCTCTAGAGGGCACTGACCTTTTACAATCTTTGTGTTATAAAAGTTAAACCTTGCAAAACAGGCTAGATGTAGGCTATCCTATTATTCAAATAAGGCACAGACAGAGCTGTCACTAGCCAAAATGTTTTTTTGGGATGAGGGACACCAGTCTTCTCTCGTTGATTTTACATTAAGGAATTCTATCAGCCTATTTACTTTATATAAAAAATTTAGTCAGTAAAATAGCAGTGCTTTGCACCACTGTTTTACTGACTTAATTTTTCTTAGACTTGTTGAAACCATGTAGAGGAGGGGGTGTCCCCTCCCCTACATGAAACATTACTGAAATTTTTTTTTTCTCTCTTTTCATTCTTAGTGATAGTTTAGGCCTATTTCAAATGTTTATTTTAACATATGGGTAAATTTGTAGCTTTCAACTTAATTTAGCTAGGATGAAAGTGAATACATCATCTGATGCCTGTTCTTGTGCTCTTTCATTATTCAATAATCATATCTGGGGGAAATTTCATTTTGAGCCCTTAATGGGGCTCGAAAAGATAAAACGGTTCACGCCTAGCAACCAAAAGTTTAAAAACATGTTTTTTTTTTATAAAAAAAACTGTCTAGTGAGAAATAATTGTCATTTGCAGTTGATTCAGGTATGATAATTATTATTTTCCTTAGAATCAATAGTACAATGTTATTTTAGAAATAAATTTGCATATTTTTTTTTTAAAAAGAGCTAGGATCACCTCAAAATGATTTTAGTTTTGCTGAGATGTCGAGTTTGAGATTGTTTATGTTTTTTTTTTTCCTGCAAATTTGTTTTCAAAATAACATTTTACTATTCAGACTAGGGAAAAAAATAATTACAATTCCTGAATCAGCTACAAATGGCGATTTTTTCTCACCTAGGCATTTTTTTTATAGCAATTTTTGGTTACTATGGGCTGTTTTGAGCCCTTTAAGGTCAAAATATAATTTTCCCATGAATAAATTATTCAATTATGAAAGGGCACAGAAAGGGGTCAAGTGATATATTCACTTTCATCCTAGCTAAATTATGTTGCAAACTGTGAATTTACTAACATATTTTCATTAGTTTGTTTGACAGTTTATTTTAACACATCATAAACACATAGGATTCAAGCTCCCATCTGCCAAAGTGTAGAATTCAGTATTTTTTTTCCAGAAGAAAGATCATGGATGTGTTTTTATTTGTTTGTTACTTCTTGTTTTTTTTTGGGGGGGGGGGGGGGTGATATGATCCCCAGGGGTAATTATATTAAACTAGTGGTCCTAGAAGTTTAGGAGAGGGCTCATTCGAATGGAAATCAAAAGTTCTAGTACAATTTTTAAGTGACAAAGCCCCCCTCCCATGCCTTTTTTTTCTCCAAACTTGTCTGATCAAAATTTAGACAGCCATTTTGTGCAACATGCTGAAAGATCCAATGAAACAGCCTCCAGGAACAGGACTGTAAGCTATGAAAATTGTCCATTGTCTACATACAGTACCCTATTTGTTATTGGGAAGTAAACAGACATTTTTTGGGATATTGTATCATGTTTAATTATCAGTATTATGGCCAAGATTAGCAAAAGATAGCTGCATGACGTTATGATGTGGTGCTACATTTCAATAACATGCTGCAACAAGGTTTAGGAACTAGCCAACTACTGGGGTTTGGCCAAGAGGGCCCTTGGCCAAAGAAGGCTCCTGAACATTCTTATAACTGCTCCCAACAGTTGATATTTTTGGATGAGGTAAGCATGTGACACCCCTTTTTCAACTTGATAGCCCAGAATTTGTATAGCCTAGAATCAAGCTAAGTCCACAGTTGATGCAATTTACAAACACAGATTAAATTGAAAACTTGAATTTGACAACTGGGTTTGTGATTCTTTACCACAATTCTGTATTCTAAATAAATATTGCAACAGAATTTTGGCACTGGCTAAGTACTGGGGGTTGACCAAGAGGGCCCATGACCAAGGGTGCCCAGTCAACATTCCAATAGCATCCTCCAACAGCTGATATTTATGGATGAAGGTAAACATAGGACACCCCTTTTCAACTGGTATCCCAGAATTTGTACAGCCTAGAATCAGGCTAAGTCTACAATTAATGTAATTATAGAATATGATTTAGGCTCAATTCAAGATGGATCTTAATTTGCTCCAAAGTGCAAACTAAGGAAATTGAAATTTATTAATAAAAATGGTCATGGAAGATGAACAGCTGGGTTTCATTCACCCACTATGAAACTTCAATATTTTGCTATTTTGCAAAGTATTGAACATCTGAAATTCTTTTGAGCAATTGTCTTCACAGCTATTTGACCCTCTTCACATATGGGGGTTGTTGTTGGCCTCATCTAAATTTTCCAAAATATGGAAGTCAGTAATGATTTTTCTCTGAAAATAAAATTTACAATTGCAAATTGTGTAACTTCCTGTATAGCCTAAAACTTATTTTTTAGGTTTAGAGCTTAGCATACTGTTTTTTGCGCATTTGGGATGGTGTGGAGGAATTGAATTCAACCTTAATGGTAGCAAAAATTTGATGATAGCATAGCAGAGCAAGCAATCAAATTAAATACCACATCAACACAATCTCAAATTTAACACAACAGCAACACAAGAAGGCTACTGGTTTATTTGAAATTGCAGAATGTTTTCCAAAGTAACAAAACTGTAATCTAACTTTCCAAGATGGTGTCTGTTTAAGGTATAATGTCTCATGTTTAATTATCAATGTTGTGGCCAAGATCTGTAACTTGATGGCCAAGATTAATAGTTGTCAATATTAGTAGTCACCAAGATTAAAATCTTAATGGCCAGGTTTAGGACATTCTACATTCTAGTCAAATATTGCAGTTGAGTTTAGGCACTAACTGAGTACTGGGTGTTTTACCCTATGTACCTGTATAATTTAAAGCCAGTTCCTTACTAAAAATATATTTAAAGTTTTGAACCTGTCTTGATGCAGTTAACAGCAATATTGTATAATAATCTAAGCTATGTTATAATGAACATAGCCAGTCCCATTGTAAAATAGCCTCAGGGTATGCATCATGCATTAATTTTTGCTGATAAGTCTTACACTTGTGTGTTAACTTCTGGTATCAGTTTGGTGATTCCACAGTCCATAAAAAATACAATTAAAAAAAGAAAACAAAAAACATTAGTACCATTTGATTCCTTATTTTATTCTCTTTCTGAATATCATGATGGATTTTCTAACAATGCACCCAATTCCCCCTGATGATCCTTGATATAGCCCTAGAATGTATACAAGAATATAGGCCTAGAAGTGCTGTAACTGAAGTTCTGCCTAAAAAACTGCATTGGTCCCTTTGCTAATTTCCAGCAATTAAGTGGTTATGATATAATATATAATAAAAATTATAGACAATGGGTCTATATTTCTTCTTCCCTGGGTTTGAAATATAAAGACATTGATTTTGAGTTTAAGATCAAGGGACAACAATGATCAATCACCTTCACCTACAACAGCAATCCACCTTCAGCAATCCAGCCACTGGTGAACTTGTTGATGATGATATGAAGGCAGCTATTTTTATGTAACTCTTTCATCATTTTACCACCATGTACTAGTGTCAAGGGTTAATTTAAAGCTGAAATTTTGGAAGGGCAACTACCTCATGGGAAGTTATGATGTTGGTAGACTCCAGGATGAGAATTTGAGAGAAACTTTCTGGGAACAGTTGAATACTAAACTTGAGTTGTAAAATTTGATAATGTGGAAGATGGTTGGAATAATTTTAGAAAAATAATTTGTGAAGTTGCTGAAGGTGTCTTAGGGAAGAAAGCTAGGACTGCAGCTAAGAATATTAGTGAAAAAGCTTTATGTTTAACAGAAAGGAGAAAGGACTTGTACAAGAATTATCTGAGTGATAGATCATATGAAAACAAAAGGAATGTAAAGAAAGTGGAGAAAGCATTAAAGTATGAACTAAGGAGCTGTGAAGTGGAGGCCATGGATAAAATTGCCAAGGATCTGGAAGATGCAGCTAGACTGCATAATAATAAAATATTGTACTGGCTTGTTAATAAATTGAGAGGGAGTAGTAAATCCAGACTTGGCCCAGTTAAAGATAGGAATGGGGTCACAATTAGCAATAAGGAAATAATTAAAGAGAGATGGGCAGAACATTTTGAGATTTTGCTAAACTGAGATAGAGTTGGAGGAAAATGAAAAAGTTTGTGATACCTTGGATGTGAAGGAAGATTTTTTTCGTGAGGAAGAATTAGTGACAGTACTAAAAGGATTAAAAAATAATAAGGCTCCAGGTGCTGATATGGTGGTAAATGAGTTTCTTAAATATGGTGGCTCTGAGGTTAGAAATAAGTTACTGAAGATGATGAATATGATTTTTGAAAAAGGGGAAGTACCTAATAATTTTAGGAAAACCTTAATTAAGCCACTTTATAAGAAAGGTGATAAAAGTGAGTGTGGTAATTATCAAGGCATTAGTTTGGTCTCTGTAGGTAGTAAATTACTTAATAATATGATAATTTTTAGACTGAGAGATGCCGTAGACAAAGTTTTAAGAGAAGAACAGTGCGGTTTTAGAAAAGGCAGAGGATGTGTCAACCAAATTTCCACTTAGGCTATAATTGAGAAGTACCTGAGTTGTCAAACACCTTTGGTCCTCAGTTTTATAGATTATGAGCAAGCATTTGATTCTGTTGATAGAAGAGCTTTAGTAAAGGTTTTATCCTTGTATGGTATACCAGACAAATACATTAAATTATTTATAAACACTGCTGAAGTTATGCAGGGTTGTGTTCTATCCCCCTTTATATGGATCATTTTGATGGAAATTGTCTTAAAGAGCACAGGAAAGGCAATGGGAGACCATGGAATCGAATGGGGAGGAAAAAGTCTCCTGGACTTAGATTATGCTGATGATTTAAGCATCCTAGATGAAAGTGTGAGCAAAATGAATGAACTTTTAGAGGTTTTGCAAGTTCAGGATGCTAGAATAGGTTTGAAAATTAATGTTAAGAAGACTAAGTCACTAAGGCTAGGAATAAGTGAAGATGAAAAGGTGACATTGGGTAATAAAAAGATTGATCTGGTGGTCAGCTTCACTTACCTTGGTAGTATTATTAGTAAAGAAGGTGGGAGCAGTGAAGATGTTAAAAGTAGAATAGCCAAGGCTCAGGGTGTTTTTCACAGTTAAAAATAAAGTTTGGAAGAATAGGAAGGTAAATCTGCAAACCAAGATTAGAATATTAGAAGCTACAGTGATGACAGTGGTCAAATATGGCTCTGAAGCATGGGTACTCTGCAAAGCAGATGAAGATTTGCTAGATGTTTTCCAGAGAAATTGCTTAAGGATTGTTCTGAGTACCCAGCTGACTGACTGTATTTCAAACAATAGGCTGTACAAAAAATGTGGTTCAATACTACTCTCTAGGGCTATAATGAAAGGAAGGTTGAGGTTGCTAGGGCATGTTGTGGGGATGAAAGATGACAGAATGCCAAAGATTGTTCATTTCAGCCAACCATCTAGGGCTTATTTATTATTTATGGGACCATTCAATACTCAGGTGTCCAACTCTTGTTTATTCTCCTTTTTGTTCATTGCAAAGTTAGTTTATTACTAATTACCAGAATTTTTGTTGTTATTTTTGAACTGTGAAGGGCCAACATGACTATAACATTTATGGCCTGGCTCCCCAGAATCAGAAGTGTTGTCTCTATTTTTGATATATTGTTGTTATTTTGTAAAGGCTATTGGACTGTTAAATTTATGGTTTGGTTGTTGTATTTTTCTATTGTATGTGCAATGGGGCAAACCTTTGGTTTACTCTGTTTTTGTAAAAAAAAAAAAAAACAGTGAAATTCTTACTTTACAATCTTCAGGATGTTTCTCTTAATAAGCTATCATGTTTCCTTCCATGTTATCCACTTTTTGGTAATAGTGCAGTAGTTGTCCTCCTCAAAACTGCTGTTTTGAGAAGCATTAGTTCCCCTTACTAAAAAATTAGTTCTTCCTGATAAGGGGGAAACACATAAAGGTAAACCTTAGCTCAAACTGGTGCAATTCTTTTAAGTAATAAGTAGCTCACAGATAAATTAATGGAGTAAAATTGAAAAATTGCTTATACTGAAACCATTCATTTGCTGTCATTAAAATGTCAAAACTAGTATGAGATATTTAAAAAGCATAGGCATAGTTATACAAAACCAAGAAAAAATGTATCATAGCTGTTGACCCACTTCATTGCATAAACCAGCAGCAAAAATAGAGTTTGTCAAATCACACATCTTGTGTGAAGATGTAACAGAGTTACCAATGGTAAGCAAGGGCAAACATTGACTTGGATTTGGGGCAAAACATTGTCTGGCTTATTTTAAAAGGCTCTGGCTTACTTTTTGGTTCATAATCTGGCAACACTGGCTTGATAACACACCAATAATGGTGTCAATAAAGTTTTTTTTTCTGAAATTGTGCACCATAAAGTTTGTCCTGCTCAGACAAGAATTTCACCTTTTTGACTTTACAGCAATTTTTCATACCAAATGACCAAATAAATCAGATGTTTAGCTGAGAAAACCCTCTTCTTATGCATTTTTTCCTTTCAATAAGTAAGGCTTGTATGAAAATATTTTTTTGTCTAATCTTTATTATTTTACCAAGCAAAATATTTAAACAAGTATATGCTATTACATATGTAGTTTCTTATTTGTGTGTGGTTTATTTGAAATTTTCTATAAGTCCTTTACTATTGGCTTAACTTTGCAGACTTTCTTGAAAAGATTAAATAAAGTTCAACCTGTTTCTGAAAGCAATAAAGTCAACAAAGTTATACAAGGAAATTGGTTTATTACCTTTGTGGACAGCTTTATTAACTTTATTGATGCCATGGGAGCCCTGTATAACAAAAACTGAAATTATATTGGATTTTTTGTGAAGGACTGATAAATTGGCAAGCATACAGTGCAAAAGTTCTAGTTGAGGAGTGTCTTGCTATCCTGGAGATAAACCAAGTTAGTTCAATGTTCAACTGCATAGATCCAAATGGCAGTTAAAGAATCTTGTATAAATTAACCTTAGTTTTTTAAGTGATATTTCCATTATTTCAGTCACACCAAGGCTAATTTTATGAATAAAAAAAAAAAAAAGATTTCTGAATCTTTATAACCTTACAACTCTGGATTGAGCAAAGGCATAAAACTCAAAATACTTTCCTTGTGTCCCAGAGTTTTTCACTTTAATATATTCATAATCCAAGTGAGTGACAAGATAAACACTCACATAAGCTGTCAAAACGTTTTGTTAAAATACGAACGTGGCAACACTTCTTCTCCGAGTGTGTTGTCAACAATTGGAATAGCCTTCAAGCTGAAACGACGACTGCACCTACGGCTGCGTCCTTCAAGTCCAGACTTGACAAGGAATGGAATAACAAGCCATGGAAATATGAGTGGGGCTGTCCGTCCCACTCAACTACTGACTGATGCCAACTTTATCAAAATGAGTGTCTTGCTAGGAGGCTGATGCTGCTTGTCATACCCAACCATCTCGCATACTCAATCTGAAGTTGCTGTTGTGCGGTGGTGTCAGCTCTATACCACTGAGAATGGTCTTTACAGTCCATACCTACCTTGTGGCCACCACTACCGAGTGGGCTTAAATTGCATCTCTCCAGCAGACCTCTCCTATGGCGTGTCACTGGGCCCTAACACAGTGACAAATTTTTGCCATCATTTGACCCGGAGCACAACAGATCCAGTATGGACCTTAATTTGCTCCAAAGTGCGAATTAAGGTAATTAATTAAGGTAATCCCCTCCTGAAAATTGACTACAATGAGCAGTGGAACCAGACATGTGGGGTCAGGACCCCAAAAATCAGAAAAACTATCTATAAAAACACTTTGCCCAAATAAATATCAAATTTAGCCAAAATATCCCAGCAGGATAAGATATAAGTCCAGAAAAATTTCTAGTTGCAAAATTGTAACCAAGTCAGGCTCAAACAGGAATGCATAGCAGCAATTTTCTAGGTGGCAATATAATTTAGCTAGGATAAAAGTAAAAACATCATTTGATGCCTTTTTTTATGCTCTTTCATATTTAATAATTACTTCTGGTGCTAATTTCTTCTTGAGTGCTTAAAGGGGCCCCAAAGGTATTTCATTTTTGTAACCACACAAAGAAGTTATCAACACTAGTTAAGTTATTGAAAAGTGTTTAAAAACATATCATAATTTATAAATAGGTTGTTCAAGAGTAATATTTTCCAAAAAATACTTATTTATAACCATTCAAACCCCATTTATTAGGCAACTCAAATACAAATATAAACCATTTTCCTACCATTTCAAGTTTTTCAAACACCATCAACAAAAAAAAGGCCTAGCACGGAATTTTGTTATTTGAAATTTTGCCATTGACAATTCAGGGTATATATTTGCACGTTAGAGGAGGGGGGCCCCCAAAGCTCATGATAAAATTGCAGTGGACCATATAATTTAGGTAGGATGAAAGTGAAAACATTATTTGATGCTCTTCTATAATTCATATAAAACACCTTCAGGGCCCCATTAAGGACTCAAGATGCAATTAGCCCCATAAACGATTACTGAATTATGAAAGAGCATAAATAAAGACATCAAATGATGTTTTCACTTTCATCAAAGCTAAATTAGCCTATAGGCTAGTGCCACCTAGAAATGTACCTGCACAGCTTCATCACAAAAAAGATGCATGCTTTTTAGCAGCAAGAGCACAATTTTGCAGGGTAGTACTTTTCTCCCTCAGATACAACTGATATTTCCCTGAATAGGATAGCCTATATATATATATATAAACTAGGCTACCTAGCCTATACGACTGTCTTAT
>JAQQPU010020586.1:0-15374 GCA_029168905.1 Artemia sp. Kazakhstan ARC1039
TTATCTTCGGGCCTGGAAATACGTGCATACATCTATAGATATTTTATACAGTTCCATTTTAGAATCAAAAGGGGGAAGGATTTACACCCCCCCCCCCACCCTAACTTCGTGTTCATTGCGCTTAGGTGGAAGTTAAACTATTTCTACCGTGATTTTAAAGAATGACATACGAAAAAAAGGCAAAAAGTGACCAATAAAAAGGTGAATAAATTCTATGTTCATTTCTGCAATAAAAAAAAAGAAGGCAAAAAGCTCAAGACGAAACTAAAAAAAAGGTTGAACTTTAACAAAGTTAAGGTCTTTGTTCATTTCTGCACATAGCCTCTTTTCACGTAAATGCAAAAAGAATTTGTGAACCGGGTACCAATCACAATATAATTATAGTAAGTATGCTCACAATATAAGAAGTAGGCTACTAGTCTCTTACCTATTTTCAATTCCAGGTATTCATACATCCTTATTTCCACAGCTTAACACATTTTAAAACTATTTTTTAAGCAAAAATTCAGAAAGAACATTCTCAGTAGCCTAATATAGCTAAATATTAGAATGTATATCATAGTATCTGATTTTCAGCAATTATTCAGAAGATCATTGTCTACATTTCAGTGATATCTTTCCTTTTCTTTTTCACTTTGTCAATACAAATAGGAATATGTTTCAACTGTTAAGTTCTATTGTTTAGCATTGCGTTTAAGCTAATTATACACTAAAAAGAGCCCATGAGTCTGACAAAAGACTGTAATGTGTTTGAGAAGATACTACTACAATTTTTAACGTAATTTATAGTTCTAAATATTAAGTTGCTATTTATGTAGCACAATTTTCAGTTAGAGCTTTGCAATAATATACGCGGTTTTTTACGAAAAATAGTTTATTTGGTAACTAAAAACAGAGTTCAAAACATTTTGGCAAAATGGTCTATGACCCCGTTATGAAGAAAATGAATTACAAAAAAATGCCCTGTATTGAATTATAGCAACGGCTCAGTGTTATCTTGAAAATTAAAAAAGTTTTTTTTTTTTGTTGGTGGTTTTATAGGTAATATTATTGTGCATTATCATGCTAAGAAACAAGGGACACTTCTGAAATTTGTAATGGTTTTATAGAAGAGCAAAGGTAAGAATTATAAAGTTAGTAACAGTTTTTTCCCCTAACGTTTTAAATAAGAAAGATTCGGCAACTAAAAAGTACGCAGCCAAATGTATATTAAAATACAAATTTGACCTAGATGTATATAAACATACAAAACTTTTGTTCCAATCCTGAAGTTGATATTTCCCTCAAATATCCAATAAACGCAGGCATACCTCAGGGTAGTATATTGGGACCTATGCTTGTCATTCTTTCCATAAATTTCACGGCAGATAGCCTCGGGAGCCCTCTACATCACTTTACCGAGGACAACACAACAAATTTAGTCAAAACATGATGACCTGATCAACAATAGCTATACTAAATGTTTTTAATTTTCAAGCAATGATAAGGTGCTATAACTTCTTCGAAGGCTTGGTAAGATCTCAGACTCAGGGTAACTTATAACCTTTCTCTATTTATCAACTTAAAAAATTTAATAAGTGAAGTCTAAAATCACTTTTTTGACGGGTAGCACTTCTCTGTATACTCTTTCTTTTTTTTTCCCCTCAGATAATCGTACTGAATCAAAGGTTGTAAATAATTAAAAAAGGGTTCATTTGAACGGACACTAAAAATTCTACTATATTCTTACGTCACTAAAGAGATCGCGCCACAACAAGTTGTCATTTTCTGCCACAAACAATAATTTTGGCCAAATAGGGAAAAAGCCAGTGAGTGACAATTCTGAAATAGCTAATCAATCAAAAACTGCATATAAAATTCACCCTTGTCCTCATTCCCCGCCCCAAAACTCCAAGTTTCTTTTAGAATGTTTTCTAAAACGTGTCCTCCTATGCACTCTCCAAGAAATACTTTGGAACCTGCACTTCAGTCTTCTATATGTCTAAGTCCACCTTTTCCCCTCTAAAGGACACTGAAGTTTGGTAAATTTTGACAAAATTTATGTTATTCAGATATTTTTAGGTTTCTTAAGTTCCATATATTTTAGTGTCGTTATAAATATACAAGCGACACTCCAGGGGGGGGGAGAGTATTAGATAGTAAAGATCCCTAAGGAGATAGCTAAGAAATAAACATATCGATTGATTCGTCGTTCGAGGCTCTACCTAAATATCAAAATCATGTTCGTCGCAAATATTGATGGGCTGCCAAATTTTTTTTCTCTGATAAAATTAATACTAGATTCTTATGTAAAACCGAAATCAATGGTTCTGATTTTCAGAAAATTGCCTGTTTGCTGCAGAGTTAGACAAAGAGAGGTGGAATCTATGCATGTTTGCCTAGCCTCCTTTCGAGTACTTCTTTTATTATTTTGTTTTCTAGTTTTTGAATGTGTCTTATCTTGGATAAAAATTAAGGTTTCTAGTGACTTTTGTAATTTTTATAGCTGTGGTAAAATCCTGCTTCTTGGCCCCCTCCAGCACCAGACAAAACTGATTTAAATAACTGATGACTGCAATCGTCTCTTAATAAAACTTTTTTTTTTAATCTTAAAAAACACTTCAGACCAGATGAATATACCTTTACGGTCTTTTTTTTTACAAAAAAAAGCCAAAAATGAAACTACCCACATCACACTTTTTTTCAAATGTACCAAAAAAGAAAAGAATGTGCTTAACAAGGTGTATTTGCAATACCTCCAAAGACTTTTCAGTAAAGCTCAAGTCGTACTTTAGCCTTAAAAGTTAAGGACTGAGGGACGACAGTCCATTTATTAAGATAAATAACACTCGCTTTAAATTTAAGATCTTCCATTGCTTTTATCAAAAATTTATCTTTCTTTATTGTTTTGTTCTTGTAACAAGCAGATTACAAGAAACGAGACAATTACAATTTTAATCAAACTTTATAATTTTTTATACCTAAGAAAACTTGTAGTAACTAAATTGAATTTTTTTTTGAAAATGTAAAACTGCTTGCAGTATTTCCATTAATTAGGTATCTCCCTTTTGAGCATCAAAGTGTACTTAATCACAGACAATAACTATCAAAACATAAGCTCCAAGCTTCAACCTACGTTGAGTTCCATGCTCCAAGAAATCAGCCTACAGGGTTTATCAGAAACGTAATAGGATTGAGTCAATATAAAAACATTTATTGAGCCAATCGTTGCAATTTTTTAAAACTTTAAAAATAGGTTCCTTGTGCGTCAATGCAAAGCTGCCAGCACGATTTCCAAGCATTGAGGGCGTCATGATATGCATTCTCAGGAATAGCCTTGAGAGCCGCGGTGCATGCTGCTTGTATCCCCTCTGTCGTCTCAACATGCTTGCCTTTCATCGACCTTTTCAGGCGAGGAAACAAAAAGAAAGTCCGGGGGGGCTACATCTGGGCTGTAGCGCGACTGCCGAAGCGTTGGGATACCGGCCTTGGTCAGATAGCTGTTCACGAGAGAGGCGGTATGAGCTGGGGCGTTGTCGTGTTGCAACTTCCAGTCGGCTGCAATGTCTGGTCGGACCAAATTGACCCTTTGTTTGAGTCTCTTGAGCACTTCCACATACAAATTGGCGTTGACGGTTTGTCCAGGAGGAACAAATTCACGTTGGACGATGCCTTTGATGTCAGAAAAGACAATGAGCATCGTTCTCACTTTGCATTTGCTCATTCTTTCCTTTTTTGGGCGAGGAGACACAGACGTGTGTCACTCGGAAGATTGCCTTTTTGTCTTGGGATCATACTCAAAGATCCAGGACTCTCACCTGTAATTACGTTATTCAAAAATTGGGGGTCACACTTACACATGTTCAAATTTTCTTGGCACACTTCCACTAGCCGTAATTTCTGGTTGTCAGTGAGCACTTTTGGGACCATCTTCGTGCACACCTTGCGCATATTCAAATGCACCGTCACAATGACAGGAACGACAAATTGTCGGTTTTCGTTGAAGTCATAGGTTTTCCAGCAGGGTCTTCATCGGTGACCTGTTCCCGGCCCTCCAAAAAGGCCTGGTGCCATTAAACATCTCTGTCGTAGATTTACCGAGTTTCGCACAAAATTTAATCGCGTACTTATGCTTTAACGAACGCTGCATTTTCGGCTTGCACCTCTTACAGAAACACGTCAAGCAAAAATGCCTGTCCTGACTCTCCAGGTGATCGGAGACAACTGACCAGCCGCTCGTTCGTTAGCTGGGACCGCCCTCTACCAAATCTATTCGGCGCGCGCACGCTCCGAAGTACAGTCACGGTGGAAGAAAATCAGTCCTATTACTTTCCAGGAAAACCCTGTATGTTTGATTGATTGCTTTTTTACAGTAACGGTCCTTTAGCCTAACTTAACGCTAGTCATTATTTTTTATAAGAAAAAGGGAAAAAAATTAACGCATTAACGAATTAAAAGTCTTCTGTGACGGAAAATTGATTTGGAGTTCATTTTATTAAGCTGTCCATTCATTTTAAACGGAAATATAGAATGGCAGAGACACTGCTTATTTGATGAATCAGTGGTATCAAGATGCCTTCCCATTAAATAATGCTACTCCAAAACACTGCATTCCACCACATATTTATTCCACCAGTTTTATTTATCCACATATCCAATGCATTCCACCAAATGATCAGCATTACATCGCTAATCGCAAACAGGGCGTGGCCCTGTCTGAGGGCAAATCTACGAATCGAAACGGTGTTGATCCCTATTACAAAACCATTACCTTCTTCCATCTCCTTTGTCAAGTGCTAAATTCACGGCTTCTTGAATGGGGTCTTGACTGAAGGAAGTAAAAAATGACTTGATGTAATATGGTGATGGTAGGTTAGGCCTCCGGTTTGCCATCTCCTCTTTAGCATTTTTTTGTCCTAATAACATAAAAATGTGGATAAATAAAACATATCATACACACTTTTGAGAAGTGAAAATACTGAACAACTCTGATATCACATTCCTGCATATTTTTTTTTCCGATGCAAAATGGATCACTCATAGCAGAACGAAAGATTTGAAAATCAGTAGGGAGCAAAAATAATATTATTTTCTATTTACTCCACATGACAAATCATGCTAGTGTATTCACATTAGATGTCAGGTTAGCTTCTGACTTACGACCAATGATGTTTCTTTTCTTTGGCCTCAACTTACTGATTATCCTTTAGTACATTTTTCAATCCAAAACTGATGCGTTTTTAATGACTCCGTTAAAATATTTCATAGCAAACGGATGAAGTCTGGCCAATAAGCACAAAACATCCGTTTTCATGCGTACACGTCGCTATTCAAACTCAGCACAAGATGAATTTCCAAAAGATTTCAAAACAATTATAGTATTTACCATTAGCATATACACCGCTTAGATTATATGTTTGTATTGTCACTGTTTTCAATTTAAAAATTTTTCAAACAAGATTGGTTATTGCTTCCACCCCTGAAACTCAAAGTTGAGCCTCTATTCAATAAAATAATAAAAGAGAAAAATAACAAGGCATTGCAGCTATATTTATGCCCTTTCATGAGATGTCAGCTAGTATTAGCCAATAGTAATGCAAGTCATTGTTCTTTTACCCAAGAAATTTGGCCGGATATTGGAAAAATTGTCAGGTCTCTTAAGTACATCTGGATTGGGTTAGATTAGCCAGCCTGCTACACATTGTTGATACTGTATTTCGACAAATCTGAATTTCTAGATAAAATTAGGACCACCTTCACTGAAAAGATAATTCTACAGCGTGATTTTTTTTACGTAAATATATCTGATTACCAGATTATATTACCAGATACGGCATTTATAAGACAGTCGCTTTCTTTCAAGCCACTAAATATTTATTTAGATAGGAAAAAGAACTCATCAAAAATCCATAGCTTTGGTATAGATAGAAAAAGTAAGAAAAAAAATTGTCAATTGAATTCAATTACCTTCGCCATCACTAGTGATCTATCATTAGTTTCAAAAATATATTTTTCATATTGTGATATTATTTCCTGCAGTGTTCCTAGTGTTTGTTTGGACATTTTTTTCTGAATTTCTAGTCATTCCAAGTGCTTGTTATATTCAATACACAAAAAGTTTTGCTTTATATAAATAGAAATAAGAAAATTATAAAATTAACACTTTCAATAAAAATAGTATGGATGATTCGGACAAAAAAACGAGTGAGAATGCACCTTCAATATGACTAAATTCCATTTTCTTTTTAAGTCATTATAGGCGACACTCTAGTATTGCCTTAATAGACAGTCAAGTGACTTCAGTGTGTAGTTTTATCGACAATTTCACATGGATGCGATGTTCATTAGAGAAACTTAGGAGAAGGCCCATTCGATTGGAACACAGAAGTTCTAATGTTTTTTGCAGGTCAAAAGTCATTTGAGAGCTACCCCATCCCGTACCCTTTTTTTATATACCTCCCGAAAGGTCCAAATAAATATACTCCATGAATATAATAGCCCCTTACCCCCTGGGGCGAAAGCCATAAATTGTGCAAACTTTTTTTTAAGTTTTATTTGACAATATTTTATTTAGCAGTTGTGCAGTTTATCTTCTTTCCTGTACTACAGAGTAGGGTAACATAATACTTATTTTGTTAGCTCATAAAATGGCAATTTATAAGTTTTTAATAGTCACTTCCAGTTTAAATGCAAATACCCACCCACCCACCTCAATTTGCATTACAAAATTTTAAAAAATTCGACACAATATAATCCTAAGACACAGAATAGTTAATTCCTCGGTATAGGCCAAAAAGCATTTTTATATCTAACATAATTTCTACAGAATCTGGAATTTCCCTTGAAACAGTTTTCTTACTCTAGGAAGGCTTTCATAGCTATCGTTAGATTTCATATTCTTCAGATTTTTGTCAATTACATTTCAGTATGCTGGCTTCAGAAAAGAGGAGTTGGTGCAGGTTGCAAATGTAGGCAATCGCTACTATGATTCTGAGAACATAGCAGACTTCATTAAGATAGAAAAATTTTCAGTCATCCAATGAGTCGGCTTCAGAATAAGAAATCACCTTTGGAAATGTTCGTTCAATTTGCCATAGTTCTCAGCCAATCGGCTCATCATCCCATTCCAGTGATAGAATCTACTTTTTACCCTCATATCTTCTGCCTTTTTGCATTTTGGTCCAGATGGAAGCAACATATATGCAAAGGAGCAGAGTTAGTTTTCTGTTTAGGTGGAGGGGGAGCCTCTGATTCTGCCTAGGCGCCTTCCAAACCCATGCCTAAATCATATGTCTATGAATTTGACAATACGATACTAAATTTAATTTAGTATTGCTATTGTCAAACGGCACCATCTTAGCACCAGAAAGAGCTAACGATGACCAAAGCATTTTTTGGGGGGAGGGGGAATTTTTCGGGTATGGGGAAATTCAGAAAATACAAAAAATGTACATTGCAAGTAAGATATCGAAAAATCCCAAGATTCGAAACCCCTTTCCAAGCCCGGTGAAACCATGCTGGCTATACAGACAGCCTATCCACTTGTCTGTATATAGCGATAAGATTGAGTGCATGCCTTCCTTTCGGCTGGAATGATCTGCCAATCACACAGTTCATGGTAACGAATTGTAAGTAAGGAGTGACTCAGCCCAATAGCAACAAAATTCTAAAAAACTGAATTTTGATCACAATAGATGCATCAAAAGAATTGGATTTTCTTGCTTATTCCAAGTACATAAAAATCATTAAGGTTAAAGTTACCCATAAAAAGTTACAAGACTGGGAAAATTTGCCTGATTTTAAAAAAAGGGAGGAAAAATTCTTTAAAAGTCAAGGAATCTTATTGAAAATTGCACAATCAGGTTCAGCGTACCATGGAATTATTACTGTAGAATTTTCAAGCTCCCATCTTTTTTACCAGAAGAAGCACCATGGATGCGTTTTTTTTTTAAATGGAGGGGAACTAGCCCCCCTCCCACATCTTTGTTTTCCCCAAAATCGTCTGATCAAAGCCATTAGCCATTTTCTTCAGTATAGTTCCAAAGTACAATAAGTATGTCTTTGGGGATGACAAGATCCCCAAAGCTCCCAGAAGAAGGGCCTAAAGTTATGAAATTTGTCCATTGTTTACATATAGTATCTGTTTTTGGAATGTATACCGACATTTTTCAGGGGGGGGATTTTCACTTGCTACCCCATTTTACACGTGGAGAGGGTCTGGGAGAATTGTCCGGCGGAAATTTTCAGCGCAGTTGGAATTTCCTGGTGAATTTTAACGTGGGGGGATTTCCAGCGGAAGAAATTCTCCATGGGGGAATTTTCACCAGGAGAAATGCTCCATTGGGAAATTCTCTGCGAAAGAAACTATTCATTGGGGAGTGAAGAATCCGGGAAAGATTTTCCTCGCAGGAGGGATTCCGCCATGACACAAGTAACGATCAGAAATCAAATAAAAAACAAGTCTTTCTTCAAATGAAACTATGCCACGGAGTATTTTTCTGGCGGAATCATATGTAAGAAATTTTCTGGGGGGGGGGAGGAGAATTTGCAGTGAGGATGGAATTGTCTGGGGGTAATTTCTCAAGGGAAGAATTTTACTTCAGAGGAACTTTCTACGGAATTTTTAGTAGGAGGGGATTTTCCATAGAGGTGGGGGTGGATTTACGGGGATTATTTGAAAAAGATCAGAAATCAAATATATAAAAAAAACAGATTTTTCTAATAAAAGAAAGGAGCAACATTAAAAGTCCAAATCTGATTATGAAATTTATTTGATAAAAACCATGGGGAGTCACAAATGTCTTACTATATTAACAGTTTTCTGTATGAATGAGATTATATCCAAAAAAGGTGCTTGCAGTATGAACTCTCAAGATACACTGAAAATGAAAATTTAATATAGAAGAAGGATAAAAAGAGACTGAAAGACTTTAATTTTCCTTTTCATTAAATGTAGAACAAAATGGCCTCTATCCAAATCGTAGTGGAACTAACTGCACGGGAAGTACATCAATTACATCACTGGTCTCCATTTTTAGCTGTTCAGGCGTGTCTTCACCATTAATTATTCTACCATTATACAAAAAACGTAGTTTTTCAAGTGGTAAGCAGGACGCTTCACAGAAATGCTTTATCACCAATTTCATTTTTTGACATTTTCTTAATCTGAACTTAATTGGGAAGATGTTAAGCATTACCATCATTACCAATACGGTATTGCATTACCAAGCAATACCGATGGAAATACATGTACCATTATTGCATTCAGTTGCTTTTCCATGTCAGCTCGTGACTTGACAAGTTCATCTCTTTGTTTTTTTTCATCATTTGTATAAGAAGACTCAATGAGTTGTTCAATACAGCGTGCTAGTAGAGTATCTTCAGGGTAAGCTGTTTTATATTTGGCTCGGCAAAAAGGGCAAGTCTTTTTGTTCCGTTCCCATTGAACTATACATGTTTTGCAGAATGTATGCATACACGGCAGTTTAACTGGTTTAATGAACACCTCACTGCAAATGCTACAAGACAGATGTGAATGTAGCAACATATCAAGCTGTTCCTTCATTAATTTATATTCATGTAGTTCCCTAGAGTGGGTTCTATTATGCTCATTCAAAGTTGACTTCGAAGAAATTCTTTTTTTGCATTCTTTACATTCATATAAATTTTTACCAGTGTGGGTTCTAATATGCCGAGTCAAAGATGACTTTTGAGAAAACCTCTTTTGGCATAGTTCACATTCATAAGGTTTTTTTCCATTGTGGGTTCTAATATGCCGAGTCAAAGATGACTTTTGAGGAAACCTGTTTTGGCATAGTTCACATTCATAAGGTTTTTTTCCATTGTGGGTTCTAATATGCCGAGTCAAAGATGACTTTTGAGGAAACCTGTTTTGGCATAGTTGACATTCATATGGTTTTTCTCCATTGTGGGTTCTAATATGCACAGTCAGACTTGACTTCGAAGAAAATTTCTTTTTGCATTCTTTACATTCATACATTTCACCAGTATGGCTTCCGTTATGTTCACTCAAAGCTGACTTCGAAGCATCAAGGCGATCTTTACTCATAGTTTTAAACTCATAATTCATAATCATACTCATAATTTTAATTTAGCAACTATGTTATCTAACGACTTGTAACTTAAGTTTAAAACGGTTTAAAATTTAAAAATAGGACAAAGTTTTGTTTCATGTTTACTCATAAATGATTTTCGAAAAGCAAAATCCATTAGAAACAAACTTTTTTATGCTATTAAATTTCTGCTGAATTTTAGCTTAAAATTGCAAAATATGAATCCTTTTTGAAATTACGCGTGATGTTATGATGTTCTTACATCATATAAAATTTAATTATGCTATAATAACATAAGCTACTATAGTGCTATAGAAAAATGCATTTTTTCGTAAAAACTTGATTATATTTTAAAAACAATTTTCCACAATTACAAAAGGTTTTTAACCATATCAATTTCCTTTAAAATGAGCCATTAAACAACTCTCTACGATGTTCCAGTGCCAAGCTATCTGAGGTGAAAAAGAAAAACAAAAAAAATGCCATAGATGCAGAATATCGTGGTTTCAACTACATCTCTTGATTTTTCAAGCCCATATATTTTCATTGTTTTCAAACAGTTCGTGGTAACGAACTGTATAGTAAGAGCGACTCGTCTCAATAGTAACCGAAACTCTAAAAACGAAATTTTAATAGCAATAGATAAATCAAAAGAATTGGAAAAAGTTCTAGTGCCTTTTTAATAAAAAAAAATAATCAAACAGTTCGTGGTAGCGAACTGTATAGTAAGAGCGACTCGTCTCAATAGTAACCGAAACTCTAAGAAACTGATTTTAGAGTTTTTAATTTTAATATCAATAGATACATCAAAAGAATTTGATTTTTATGCTGATTTTAAATATACAAGTTTCATCAAGTTTACTCATATCCATCAAAAGTTACGATCCAAAGAAAATTTTCCTTATTTTTGAAAAAGGGAAAAACACCCCCTAAAAGTCATAGAACCTTAATGAAAATCGCACCATAAGATTTAACGTATCAGAAAACCTTACTCTAGAGGTTTCAAGCTCCTATCTGCAAAAATGTGTAATTTTGTTGTTTTTTTTTGCCAGAAGAAATATCACAGGTGCGTGTGTATTTGCCTTTTTTCTTTTCCCCTGGGGTGATCTTATCAACCCAGTGGTACTAGAATGTCGAGAGAGGGTTCATTCGACCAGAAATTAAAAGTTCTAGTGCCTTTTTTTATCAAAACAAAAAAAAATTTGGAAGTAAGTCTGACTTCTAACACCGATTGTATACTAATAACCGTATATGACGTAGTGATTGACGTGATGTAAAAACGATAAAAATCCATTTTTATTTAATTTTAGTTTTCAGTTCAGAATCGCTAAAGTTACAAACTGCAAAAATATTTATGGTATCTGAGCAATAATTTTAATCTTTCAATTTAAATACAGTAAAGAACAAACCTTTGCCCATAGTAACATTACAAACAGCAAAAACACGAAGAAAAATAGGGAAATCTTTTTGGGTTGAAGCTCACTTCCAATGTTAAGAAATATAAAAACCCATAACTCATAAAAAAAGAGTCAGATCATAAGAAAAATTACACCATTAGAACCACCTTATCCGATACCCCTATATACAAAAGTTTCTGTCCCTTGACTTGAACAGCAAGGGAAATATATTGGCTTGAAAATCAAGAAAAGGGCAGCTACTACAGCATTTTGCCTAAAAGGTATTTTTTTTTTTCTTTTTTCTTCTCCAGATAGCTTAGCACTAAAACATCGTAGAGAGTTGTTCAATGGCTCAATTTCAAGTAAATTAATGGGGTTAAAATTATTTTAGCCTGATGGCTGTGGGGGAGTGTCCTCCTCAAAAAAATAATTTCTATCTGGAAATCCATAACACTGAACAAAATGGCTATCTAAAAATTTTGATTGGATGTGTTTGGGGAAAAGGTGGGTGAGAGAGGGGGGCTAGTTGACCTCAAATCACTTTCGACTATTGAAAAGGGCACTAGACATTTGAATTTCCAATCGAATGAGCCCTTTTTCAAGTTTCTACGACAAAGATTTCAATAAAAACCTATATTCCTCCAGGGCATAACTTATAACACTAGTCCTGAAGACTGTGGGAGGGGGAGAGGGTCCTGCTAAAAGGTATAATTTCCTGAACAAAATTTTGATTGGATGTGTTTGGGGAAAAAGTGGGCAAGGAAGGGGTGTTGGTTGCCTTCCAATTACTTTTGACTATTAAAAAAGGCATTAGCCATTTCAATTTCTAATCGAATGAGCTCTTTTTGAAGTTTTTACGACAACACGTTCTATAAAATCTTTATATGCCCCCAGGTTATAACTTACAACCCTTGCCCTGAGGGCTCTGAGGGGGTTGTCATACATAATTTACAGAACTTAAAACTACGTTGAATAAAATGGCTATCTCAAAATTTTGATTGGATGTGTTAGGGGAAAAGGTGGGCGTATGGGGAAGGTTAGTTGCCCTCCAATCACTTTTGACTATTAAAAAGGGCAAAAGCCCTTTGAATTTCCAATCGAATGAGCCTTTTTTGAAGTTTCTACGACAACACCTATAAAAATCTTATATGCCTCTAGGGCATAACTTACACCCTTAACCTGAAGGCTGTGGGGGAGTGTCCTCCTCAAAAACATAATTTCTATCGGGAAATCAGCTGCGCTGAACAAAATGGCTATCTCAAAATTTTGATTGGATGTGTTTCGGGAAATGGTGGGCGTGGAAGGGGTGTTAGTTGCCTACCAATCACTTTTCCTACCAATCAAAGTTTCTACGACAACTTCTTCAATACGAAGTGCCCTGCTCTAAAGAAAAAAAATAATAAATTATACATTGTGCAAACATCGTTCTTATATGCCCTCAGGGCATAACTTAAAATCCTTGCCCTGAGGGTTATGGGGGAGTTTCCTCCTCAAAAACATATTTTCTGTCCGGAAATCAACTACGCTGAACAAAATGGCTATCTCAAAATTTTGATTGGATGTGTTTGGGGGAATTATTGGCTTGGGGGACTAGTTGCCCTCCAATCACTTCCGGCTATTAAAAAGGGCGCTATGCCTTTGAATTTCCAATCGAATGAGCCTTTTTTGAAGTTTTTACTACAAGTCTTTCTATAAAAACCTGATATGCTCCCAGGGCATAACTTACAACCCTTGCCCTGAAGGCTGTGGGGGAGTGTCCTCCTCAAAAACATAATTTCTATGTGGAAATCAACTACACTGAACAAAATGGCTATCTGAAAATTTTGATTGAATGTGTTTCGGGAAATGATCGGCGTGGAAGGGTTGTTAGTTGCCTTACAACCACTTTCGACTATTAAAAAGGGTACAAGCCACTCCAATTTCCAATTGAATGAGCCCTTTTCGAATTTTCTATGATATCTTCTTCGATACGAAGGGCCCTGCTCTAAATGAAAAAAAATAATAAATGATACATTGTGCCAAAATCGTTCTTATATGCCCTCAGGGCATAACATAAAACCCTTGCCCCGAGGGTTGTGGGGGAGTGTCCTCTTCAAAAACATATTTTCTATCTGGAAATCAACTACGCTGAACAAAATGGCTATCTCAAAATTTTGATTGGATGTATTTGGGATAATTATGGTTATGAGGGGTGTGGCTAATTGCCCTCCAATCACTTTAGACTATTAAAAAGGACACTAGCCACTCCAATTTTCGTTCGAATGAGCCTTTTCGAAGTTTCTACGAGAACTCCTTCGATACAAAGTGCCCGGGTATGGAAAAAAATCACATTGTGCCCACATCGTTTTTTACTTAGTCAGTGCTATTTATATCGCTCTGCCTATGATTAAAGCCTAAACAAAACTTCTATTAATAACTACTTCATGACATGCTCTTGACTGACACAATTTATGATGAGCCATATCGATACTTTATATAACTATCTGTTGAAGATAAAAAAAGAAAAAAAGATGCCGTTTAGGCAGAATGCCGTTGTGGCTGCCAGTTTTCTTGATTTTCAATTCAATATATTTCCCTTGCTGTTCAAGCCAAGGGACAGAGAGTTTCCTATATAGGGGTTTCGGACAAAGCGGTTTTAATGATGCATTTTGTTTTGATCTGACTCCTTTTTAGGAGTTATGGGTTTTTCTATTTCTCAAGATTGGACGTGATCGTCTCTTACTAGGTTGCTAGCTACCGTTGCCACCTGGATTATTTTTATCTTATTCTACTTTTAAGAGTTATGACCTATTTCATTTTTTTACTATGGGGCGAGATCGTCTCTCCCTAGGTTACTAGCTTTTGCTGCAACCCAGATAAGTCCAATTTATGCTTTCGTTTTTTCTTCTAATGATCGTCTTTAATATATAAAATTTAAATAATCCTAATTTTTACTGAGCTATATTGGTCCTTTATTTAAAAACAGGAAAAAGCCTACGGCTTTTTAATGTAATTACTCTAATTGTTAGCGGTCTGATCTGATCTGGTCTCGGTCTTATATGATCTGTTCTTTGTTTAATATGAAGTTACAAACAGGAAAAAGCCTATGGTTTTTTTCTTAATTGGAATAGTAAGAGACGACCTGGCTGTACCCTACGATTATGACGTCATTGATCAATCTAACATGAAATATACAGTTTTTTGTAAAAAATTTATTCTATTTTAAAAATAATTTGTTTTAATTACAAAAGGATTTTAACCCCATTAATTTTCATGAAATTGAGCCATTGAACAACTCTCTACGATGTTTCAGTGCTAAGCTATCTGTGGACGAAAAAAAGAAAAAAAGATGCCGCTTATGCAAAACGCTGTAGTAGCAGCCCTTTTTCTTGATTTTCAAGCCAATATATTTCCCTTGCTGTTCAAGCCAAGGGACAGAAAGTTTTCTATATAATAAAAACTTCAAAGACTTCATTAGGAGGGACGTAATGACCCCGAAAGGGACCGTGTGCTGCCATCTATAATCGAGTCTAACGGGACAAGATCACGTGTCTTTTTCAAGGTCAATCAGGGATGTTTCTAAGCCTAATGAATCCAGAAGGGACTCCATAAATGGGCATAGAATACTAACAGAAGTTTAAAACATTGCCGGATAAGGAAGGTACTATTTGGTACTTTTGTAAAAATGTCCTTCTAATTTTAAAATTAGTATCAAGTTGCTATGAATTCAGTAGAATCCGGCTTAAGCCAATGTTCTTTCAAGAGTATATTTTAACCCGATGAACTTACTTTGTAACCCTTTCCCTTTTTAACACAATTTCCGCATTTTGCAATACACACCCTTTCATAGAAGGATTGAATTTAGCTAGTTTGTTTGACAAATAAAGAGGAACATATCTTTTTATGTAGCGCGACACTGACCATAGAAGTCAGTTGGGGTTATGGC
>JAQQPU010020587.1:0-15374 GCA_029168905.1 Artemia sp. Kazakhstan ARC1039
TCTAAACAACAACAACAACAAAAAATAATACATTATACCCACTTAGAACTTTACTATAAAAATGTCAAGCCTTCCAATCACTTTCGACTTTTAAAAAGGACTAGGCCTTTCTATTTCCAATCGAATGAGCCCTTTTGGAAACGACAACTCTTTCTATAAACACATTATATGCCCCCAGGGCATAAAATACAACCCTTACCCTAAGGTCTGTTAGGGTGGTTTTCATCCTCTAAGACCGAATTTCCTGAATTTTCAACTGGGCGCGATAGGGGCGGTAGTCACTCTTCAATCACTTTCAACTATTAATAATGGCCCTAGCCCTTTCAATTTCCGATCAAATGAGCCCTTTTGAAGTTTCTACGACAAAACTTTCAATAAAAATCTTAAATGCCCCCAGTGCATAACTTACAACCCTTGCCCTGAGTGCTGGGGAGGGTGTCATTCTCAAAGACCTTATTTCCAAAACTTTCTACTACGTTGAACAAAATGGCTATCTGAAAATTTTGATTGGATGTGTTTGGAGGAATGGTGGGTGTGATAGGGGGGTTAGTTACCGTCCATTCACTTTCGATTATTACAAAGGGCACTAGCCCTCTCAATTTCGAATTGAATGAGCCCCTTTTAAAGTTTTACGACAACTCTGTCTATAAAAACCTTATATGCCCGTAGGGCAGAAGTTACAACCTTTGCCCTTGGAGCTTTGGGGGGTTTGTCATCCTTAAATACATAATTTCCAGAACTTTCAACTACGTTGAACAAAATGGTTATCTCTAAACTTCGATTGAATATTTTTGGGGAAATGGTGGGCGTAAGAGGGGGGTCAATTACTCTCCACTCACTTTTGACTATTAAAAACGGCAATTTCAATCAAATGAGCCCTTTTTGAAATTTCTATAAAAACTTTCTATATAAACTTTATATGCCCCTAGGGCATAACTTACAACCCTTTCACTGAGGGCTCTGAGGGGGGTTATCATCCTAAAAGACCTAATTTCAAGAACTTTCAACTACGTTGAACAAAATGGATATCTCAAAATTTTGATTAGATGTGTTTGTGAAAATGGTGGGCGTGAGAGGCGCGTTAGTCGTTCTCCCATCACTTTCAACTATTAAAAAAGGCACTAGCCTTTTCAATTTCCAATTGAATAAGCCCTTTTGAAGTTTTACGCTTTCAAATAAAAACCTTATACGCCCCCAGGGCATAACTTACAACCCTTCCCCTGAGGGCTGTGGGGGTGGGAGTGGTTTTCATCCATAAAAACCTAATTTCTAAAACTTTCAAATACGTTGAATAATATGGCTATCTAAATTATTGATTTGATTTGTTTGGAGAAAAGATGGGTGTGATAGGGGGGTTAGTTGCCTTCAAATCACTTTCAACAATCAAAAAGGGCACTACTCCTTTGAATTTCCAATCGAATGAGCCCTTTTTCAAGCTTCTACGACAAAGATTTCAATAAAAACCTTATATGCCCCAGGGCATAATTTATAACTCTTTCCTTGAAGACTGTGGGGGGAGTGTCCTGCTCAAAGGTATAATTTCCTGAACTTTGAGCTGCGTAGAACAAAATGGCTATTTCAAAATTCTTTATTGGATGTGTTTGGGGAAATGATGGTTTTGGAAAGGGTGTTAGTTGCTTTCCAGTCACTTTCGACTATTTTCCAATCGAATGAGCCATTTTTGAAGTTTCCAGGACAACGCGTTATATAAAAACCTTATATGCCCCTGGGCATAATTTAAAACCCATCCCCTGAGGGCTGGAGGGGGGAGGAAGGGGGTTGTCATTCTCAAAGACCTAATTTCCAGAACTTAAAACTAGGTTAAATAAAATGGCTATCTTAAAGTTTTGATTAGATGTGTTTGGGGAAAAGGTGGGTGAGATAGGCGGGTTAGTTGGCCTCTAATCACTTTCAACTATTAAAAAGGGCACTAGCCCTTTGAATTTCCAATCGAATGAGACTTTCTTAAAAGTTTCTACGACAACGCCTTCTATAAAAAAACCTTATATGCCTCCAGGACATAACTTACAACCCTTGCCCTAAGGGCTGTGGGGGACTGTCCTCAAAAACATAATTTCTATCTGGAAATCAACTACGCTGAACAAAATGGCTATCTCAAAATTTTGATTTGATGTGTTCCGGAAAATGGTGGGTGTGGAAGGGGTGTTAATTGCCTTCCAATCACTTTAGACTATTAAAAAAGGACACGCCACTCCAATTTCCAATTGAATGAGTGCTTTTCGAAGTTTCTACGACAACTTCTTCGATACGAAGTGCCCTGCTCTAAAGGAAAAAATTAATAAATAATACATTGTGCCAACAACGTTCTTATATACCCCCAGGGCATAACTTAAAACCCTTGCCCTGAGATTTGTGGGGGAGTGTCCTCCTCTTTACTTATTCCCCGTTTCTTGTCTCGTTCTCGAGTGTCCCCGTTCTTTACTTAGGCAGCGCGATCGCGCTGCCTATGATTTATACAAAAACTTTCTATATAAACCTTATATGCACCCAGGACATAACTTACAACCCTTGCACTGAGGGCTCTGAGGGGGTTATCATCCTAAAAGACCTAATTTCCAGAACGTTCAACTACGTTGAACAAAATGGATATCTCATAATTTTGATTGGATGTGTTTTGGAGAATGATGGGCGTGAGAGGGCGTTAGTTGCTATCCAATCACTTTCAACTATTAAAAAGGCACTAGCCCTCTCAATTTCCAATTGAATGAGCCCTTTTGAAGTTTCTACGACAACGCTTTCAAAAAAACTTTATATGCCCCAGGGCATAACTTACAACCCTTGCACTGAGGGCTCTGAGGATTTTATCTTCCTAAAAGACCTAACTTCCAGAACTTTCAACTACGTTGAACAAAATGGATATCTTAAAATTTTAATTCGATGTGTTTGGGAAAATGGTGGGTGGGAGAGGGGCTTTAGTCGCTATTCAATCACTTTCAACTATTAAAAAAGGCACTAGCCCTTTCAATTTCCAATTGAATGAGCCATTTTGAAGTTTCTATGACAACACTTTCAATAAAACTTTATATGCCCCCAGGGCATAACTTACAACCCTTGCCCTAAGGGCTGTGGGGGGAGGGGTTGTCATCCTTAAAGACTTAATTTCCAAAACTTTCAACTACGTTGAATAAAAAAGCTATCTAAAAATTTTGATTGGATGTACTTGGGGAAAAAGTGGGCGTGAGAGGGGGGTCAGTTGCCCTCAAATCACTTTCGACTATTAGATAGGGTAGTAGCCCTTTGAGTTTCAAATCGAACGAGCCCTTTTTCAAGCTTCTACGACAAAGATTTCAATAAAAACCTTATATGCCCCCAGGGCATAACTTATAATCCTTGCCCTGAGGGTTGTGGGGGACTATCCTTCTCAAAAATATATTTTCTATCTGGAAATCAACTACGCTGAACAAAATGGCTATCTCAAAATTTTAATTGGATGTGTTCGTGGGAATGATGGGCGTGGGGGGGGGGCTAGTTGCCCTCCAATCAATTTAGGCTATTGAAAAGAGCACTAGCCCTTTGAATTTCCAATCGAATGAGTTTTTTTTTGAAGTTTCTACGACACCGCCTTCTTTAAAAACCTTATATGCCCCCAGGGTATAACTCAATACCCTTGCCCTGAGGGATTTGGGGGATTGTCCTCCTCAAAAACATATTTTCTATATGGAAATCGACTACGCTGAACAAAATGGCTATCTCAACATTTTGATTGGATGGGTTTGGGGAAATGATGGGCGTAGGGGGATGCTAGTTGCCTTACAATCACTTTCGACTATTAAAAAGGGCACTAGCCGTTTGAATTTCCAATTGAATGAGCCTTTTTTTAATTTTCTACGGCAACACCTTCTATAAAACCTTATATGGCCGCAGGGCATAACTTAAAACCCTTGCCCTGAGGGTTTGGGGGAGTGTCTTCCTCAAAAAAATATTTTCTATCAGGAAATCAACTACGCTGAAAAAATGGCTATCTCAAATTTTGATTCGATGTGTTTGGGATGGGCGTGGGGTATTAGTTGCCCTCCAATCACTTTCGACTATTAAAAAGGGTACTAGCCCTTCGAATTTCCAATTGAATGAGCCTGCTTTGAAGTTTCTACGACAACACCTTCTATAAGAAACCTTATATGCCCCCAGGGCATAGCTTAAAACCCTTGCCCTGAGGGTTGTGGGGGAATATCCTCCTCAAAAACATGTTTTCTATCTGGAAATCAACTATGCTGAACAAAAAGGCTATCTCAAAATTTTGATTGGATGTGTTTGGGGGAATGATGGGCGTGGGGGGCTAGTTGCCCTCCAATCACTTTCGACTATTAAAAAGAGCACTAGCCACTCCAATTTCCAATCGAGTCAGCCCTTTTCGAAGTTTCTACGACAACTCCTTCAATAACACAAAAAAAACACATTGTGCCCACATCGTTCTTTACTTAGGCAGCGCTTGATTGCCCTATTCAACTAAATAGAATCAACAGATTAAAAAAAAAAATTCTACACAATAGAATCTTATCGAACAGTTTGGGATGAAAAAACTGGAAGTAAAAAGTGACTTGGACCAATATTCACCAAAACTAAAAATGGAATTCTCATGACAATTACTACACCGGCAGTATTGGCTTTTATGCTGATTCTAAATACGTAAAATTCGTTTAATTTATTGTTAACCTCCCGAAACCGACAATTTGAGAAAATTTGCCTAATTTTTGAAAAAAGGGACCCCCCCCCAAAAAAAAAGCAAGATATCTTATTGAAAATCTCTATATTAGATACATCATATCAGAAAACTTTACCATGGAGGTTTTAAGCTCTAATCTTCAAAATGTGGATTTTGGTTTTTTTTTTCAGAAGAAACAACGTCAATGCATGTTCATTCGTTTTGTTTTTTCCCATGGGTAATTGTATCAAACCTTAGGTCCAAGATAATTTGGAGGGAGCTCATTCAAACGTAAATTTAAAGCTCTTTTTTAAGTGGCCATACAGATTGGACCAGGGAAAAGTCTTGTTTTCTTGCTATTTTAGGGCACAAAACTACGGATTTGCCCCGAAGAGGATGAATTTGCCATTAATTTAAGATTGTGAGAAGCTAATTGATTTAAAAGTTTGAATAACTATATTTTAGGTTTTCCAGTTGTAAAAGAAGTAATGCCACACGAAGGCAGTACTGATTCAACAAAGTTGATTCGCTTTATTTTTAATGAAATTAATCTACGTTTGGCGATCTATATTTACGTATCAGCCATAATAAGGGAGGGGGTGAGTCATTGTTTAGGTAAGGGTAGGGTAGATTCCTAAAAAAGTACATTTTAATGAACAGACTGCTTACTCTTCACGAGGCTTTAGATAAATGTTGGAAGATGTAGGGGGGAATAGGAATTACTTAAATTGTCCCTCTATAAGGCTAAAATGTTACATTCCCATTGCTACCAGCACAGAGGTGAAAAAAGAACGACAGGTCATCATCAGCCCGGCCAGGAAATTTCTTTTGGGTGGCAACTACTGCAAGGAACTTAGTTTTCAGCAATTTTAAATAGTGTTATTTTCTTTTTCTATTTATATGAAGTATTTCAATGTATTTAAACCAATGTATGTAATGTATTTATCCATAAGAAAATCCTATTGTAGAGGGAGTGATGGCTTCAGTTATGTAGAAGATTAAAAGTCTCACAGAATTTCCTTCCATACAAACAATATTAAACCCTTTCATCCAACCGGAAATCTTTTGTAGTGATATTAACAAGGAATTTTTACCAAAATTAGTAATCATCGTCAATTTTTAAGTATATTCAAATTTTATCCAAAATTGGAATTGAAAATTTAAGCGTAGGACGGTACTAATTCACGTCCAATTATTTATTTACACGTTCTAAAAACGATTAACCAGGGATTTAAGGGACAGATACCTCAAATAATATCTTGGTTAGACATGGGTATGATTTGTAAAACGATCAGAAATTAAATAAAAAAAAGGAGCTTTTCAGCTGAAAGCAAAAAACAGATTTGAAACCTATTTGAACAGATTATTCTTTATATGAAAGGGGCTGTCTCCTCTTTAGTTCCTTACTCTTTACTGTGAAGTTTGGCTTTTTTCCAAATTTTTTAAGAAAATTTGCAATTGGAAAGATAAGATTTTTCAAAGCACTAAAAATACTTTTGTTTAATGAGCAAGGTGGTGATAAGGGGGCAGTCTCCCTTGCATAGAGAGTAATTTATATTTGTTTTAAGTTTTAAACTTGCTCCTTACTTTAGTTGGAAACCCTTTTCTATTTATTTAATTACATTTCATGAAACTGTGAAGTTATATGAATACAGTACTTTTGGTAATGCAGAAAAAAAGATCAGTATTTCAATGTTCTCTTTTTGGATTTTGATGGGTAATCAAACAGTTCGTGGTAATGAACTCTAAGTATGGAGCGACCCGGCTCAGTAGTAACCGAAGCTCTAAAATGCTGATTCCAAGAATATAAGTTTCATTAAGTTATTATTACCTATCAAAAGCTACGAGCCTGAGAAAATTTGTCTGATTTTCTAAAAAAGGGAGAAATCCCCTCTTGAAGTCGTAGAATTTTAATGAAAATCACACCATCAGATTCAGCGTATCAAACAGCCCTACAGTAGATTTTTTAAGCTCATATCTGAAAAATATGGAATTTTGTAATTTTTGCCAGAAGAAAGACCACCGATGCGTGTTCATTTGTTTGTTTTTTGTTTGTTTTTTTCTCAGGGGTGATTGTATCGACCCAGTACACCTACTCCGTCGAGAATGGGCTGAATCTGATGGGAATGAAAGGTTCTAGTGCCCTTTTTATGTAACCAAAATAATTTGAGGGCAACTAGGCCCCCACCCAAGCCACCTTTTTCCCAAAATCATCCGATCAAAATTTTAGGATAGCTTTTTTCTTCAGCCCAGTTGAAAGGCCCAATAACTATATCTTTGGAGATAAAATGACACCCTACATATCCTGGGGAAAGGTTTTAAAGCTATAAAATTACCCATTGCTTTATTTGTTATTAATTAAAAAAAACTGTTTCCACAAAATAAGTTTTTCAAAGAAAAGTAAAGAACTCCATTTAACAAAAAATGAACAAAAATAAAATCAAATAATCTACCAAGTGTGAAACTACCACAAATCAGCATCAATAAATAAAGGAAACCCAAAACGAACAGAAATTACAATAATTAAGCAAATCAAACTCAAAACGAGCACAAATTAACATAAGTTGGGCTCAAAACCCCTATGCCTTCCCAAGCCCAGAACAAAATTTGCACTTTACTGAATAAATATAAATGTTTTTACTTTTATAACTTTAATAAATCAAATAATATTAATATTTAATTACTAAATTTCAGTATATGTATATTAAAGTAACAATGCACATTCATTTGTATTTTTCAGAAAAGTGCAAATTTTGTTCTGGGATTGGGAAGGCAAAGGGGTTTTGCGCCCAGCTTATGTTAATTTCTGCTCGTTTTGAGTTTGACTTGGTTAATTATTGTAATTTCTGTTTCTTTTGGGATTCATTTATTTGTCGATGCTGATCTGTGGTAGTTTCACACTTGGTAGATTATTTGATTTGATTTTTGCTCATTTTTGTTAAATGGAGTTCTTTACTTTCCTTTGAAAAACTTATTTTGTGGAAAAAGTTTTTTTAATTAATTTCTGTTCGTTTTATATTGACATAGTCTTTTCAGGGAATTTTCAGGGAATAATTTAAATATTTTCATTTTTTAAGACATTATAGTTTGGCCTGCTAGGTGTATGCTGGAGAAAAATTTTCAGCAATCTTTAACAACATACACCCTTTTAAAAATCTGGACACAAATGGTACTGTTTAATTTAGTTTCATACCTCCTCTAGTTGACCTGAAATGGAAAACTTGATACCATTCGCAAAAAAATCTGTTTACTTTCTTTGATAGCTTGGATACACTTACGCAATTTGGATTTGGTTAAATATTAAGAGCAGAAGTAGCCCCGAAAGTTTAAACATAATACCCTCAGTCGTTTTTGGGATACTGCTGAGATGCCTTATTGGGAATTAGCATTATCACAGTATATTTTGATTTAATCTTAAGGCAACATTTAGTTTTTAAACATAATGGGCAAATGGGAGGGTGGGCGTGGGAGGGTGGGAGTGGAAGGGGGATTAGTTGCCCTCCAATCACTTTCGACTATTAAAAAGGGCATCAGGCCTTTCTATTTTCAATTGAATAAGCCCTTTTCAAAGTTCCCACGACAACTCCTTTGATACAGAGTGCCCTGGTCTAAACCACAACAACAACAAAAAATGAAACATTATACCCACATCGATCTTTACTATAAAAATGTCAAGCCTTCCAATCACTTTCGACTATTAAAAAGGGCACTACTTCTTTCGATTTCCAATCGAATGAGCCCTTTTGGACATGACAACGCTTTCTATAAACACCTTATATGCCCCCAGGGCATAAATTACAACCCTTACCTTAAAGTATGTTAGGGTGGTTGTCATCCTCTAAGACCAAATTTCCAGAAATTTCAACTGCGTTAAACAAAATGGCTATCTAAAAATTTTGATTGGATATGTTTGGAAAAATGGTGGGCGTGAGAGGGGTGGTAGTCGTTTTCCAATCACTTTCAACTATTAAAAATGGCCCTAGCCCTTTCAATTTCCAATCAAAAAAGCCCTTTTGAAGTTTCTACGACAAAACTTTCAATAAAAATCAGTCTTATGTGCCCCCATGGTATAACTTACAACCCTTGCCCCGAGTGCTGGGGGGGGGCATTCTCACAGACCTAATTTCCTGAACTTTCTACTACGTTGAACAAAATGGCTATCTGAAAATGTTGATTGCATGTGTTTGGAGGAATGGTGGGCGTGAGAGGGGGGTTAGTTACCCTCCAATCACTTTTGACTATTACAAAGGGCACTAGCCCTCTCAATTACAAATTGAATGAGACACTTTTGAAGTTTTACGACAACTCTATCTATAAAAACCTTATATGCCCCCAGGGCAGAACTTACAATCTTTGCCCTTGGAGCTCGGGGGCGTTTGTCATCCTTAAATACATAATTTCCAGAACTTTCAACTGCGTTGAACAAAATGGCTATTTCTAAACTTTGATTGAATGTTTTTGGGGAAATGGTGGGCGTAAGAGGGGGGTTAATTACTCTCCACTCACTTTCGACTATTAGAAAGGGCAATTTCAATTTCCAAACAAATGAGCCCTTTTTGAAATTTCTATAACAACTTTCTATATAAAATTTATATGCTCCCAGGGCATAACTTACAACCCTTGTACTGAGGGCTCTGAGTGGGCTATCATCCTAAAAGACCTGATTTCAAGAGCTTTCAAATACGTTGATATCTCAAAATTTTGATTGGATGTGTTTGGGAAAATGGTGGGCGTGAGAGGGGCGTTATTCGCTTTCCAATCACTTTCAACTATTAAAAAAGGCACTAACCCTTTCAATTTCCAATTGAATTAGCCCTTTTGAAGTTTCTACGCTTTCAATAAAAACCTTATATGCCCCAGAACATAACTTACAATCCTTGCCCAGAGGGCTGTGGGAGGGGGAAGGGGTTGTCATCCTTAAAGACCTTATTTCCAAGACTTTCAACTGCGTTGAAAAAAATAGCTATCTAAAATATTGATTGGATGTGTTTGGAGAAAAGATGGGCGTGAGAGGGGGGTTAGTTGCCCTCAAATCACTTTCAACTATTAAAAAAGGCACTAACCCTTTCAATTTCCAATTGAATTAGCCCTTTTGATGTTTCTACGCTTTCAATATGCCCCTTATAAAACCTTAAAAACCTTATATGCCCAGAGGACATAACTTACAATCCTTGCCCAGAGGGCTGTGGGAGGGGGAAGGGGTTGTCATCCTTAAAGACCTTATTTCCAAGACTTTCAACTGCGTTGAATAAAATAGCTATCTAAAATATTGATTGGATGTGTTTGGAGAAAAGATGGGCGTGAGAGGGGGGTTAGTTGCCCTCAAATCACTTTCAACTATTAAAAAGGGCACTAGTCCAAGGAATTACCAATCGAATGAGCCCTTTTTCAAGTTTCTACGACAAAGATTTCAATAAAAACCTTATATGCCCCCAGAAACGTATAACCCTTGCCCTGAAGACTGTGTGGGGAGTGTCCTGTTCAAAGGTATAATTTCGTGAACTTTGAACTGCGTAGAACAAAATGGCTATCTCAAAATCTTTATTGGATGTGTTTGGGGAAATGGTGGGCGTGTAAGGGGTGTTAGTTGCTTTCCAATCAATTTACTAAAAAGAGCACTAGCCATTTCAATATCCAATCGAGTGAACCCTTTTTGAAGTTTCTACGACAACGCGTTACATAAAAACCTTATATGCCCCCTGGGCATAATTTACAACCCTTGCCCTGAGGGATATGAGGGTGTTATCATCCTCAAATACTAATTTCCAGAACTTAAAACTACGTTGAATAAAATGGCTATCTCAAAGTTTTGATTAGATGTGTATGAGGAAAAGGTGGGCATGAGAGGCGGGTTAGTTGCCCTCCAATAACTTTTGACTATTAAAAAGGGCACTAGCATTTTAAATTTTCAATCGAATGAGCCTTTTTTGAAGTTTAAACAACAACGCCTTCTATAAAAAACCGTATATTCCCCCAGGGCATAACTTACAACCCTTGCCGTAAGGACTGTGGGGGACTGTCCTCAAAAACATAATTTCTATCTGTAAATCAACTACACTGAACAAAATGGGTATCTCAAAATTTTATTGGACGTGTTTCGGGAAATGGTGGGTGTTGAAGGGGTGTTAGTCGCCTTCCAATAACTTTCGACTATTAATAAGAGCACAAGCCACGCCAATTTCCAATTGAATGAGCACTTTTCAAAGTTTCTACGACAACTTCTTCGATACGAAGTGCCCTGCTTTAAAGGTTAAAATTAATAAATAATACATTGTGCCAACATCGTTCTTATATGCCCCCAGGGCATAACTTAAAACACTTGCCCTGAGAGTTATGGGGAAGTGTCCTCCTCTTTACTTAGTCCCCGTATCTTGTCTCGTTCTCGAGTGTCCCCGTTCTTTACTTAGGCAGCACGATCGCGCTGCCTATGATTTATACAACAACTTTCAATATAAACATTATATGACCCCAGGGGATTACTTACAACCCTTGCACTGAGGGCTCTGAGGGGGTTATCATCCTAAAAGACCTAATTTCCAGAAAGTTCAACTACGTTGAACAAAATGGACATCTCAAAATTTTTATTTGATGTGTTCTGGAAAAAGGTGGACGTGAGAGGGGCGTTAGTCGCTATCCAATCACTTTCAACTATTAAAAAAGGCGCTAGCCCTTTCAATTTCCAATTGAATGAGCCCTTTTGAAGTTTCTACGACAACGCTTTCAATAAAAACTTTATACGCCCCAGGGCATAACTTATAACCCTTGCACTGGGGGCTCTGTGGGGAGTTATCATCCTAAAAGACCCAATTTCCAGAACTTTCAACTACGTTGAACAAAATGGATATCTCAAAATTTTAATTCGTTGTGTTTGGGGAATTGATGGTCGTGAGAGGGGCGTTAGTCGCTATCCAATCACTTTCAACTATTAAAAAAGACACTGGCCCTTTCAATTTCCAATGGAATGAGCCCTTTTGAGGTTTCTACGACAACGCTTTCAATACAAGTTTTATATGCCCCCAGGGTATAACTTACAACTCTTGCCCTGAGGGCTGTGGGGGGATGGGTTGTCATCCTTAAAGACCTAATTTCCAAAACTTTCAACTATGTTGAATAAAATGTCTATCTAAAAATTTTGATTGGATGTGTTTGGCGAAAAGATGGGCGTGAGAGAGGGGTTAGTTGCCCTCAAATCACTTTCGACTATTAAAAAGGGTACTAGCCCTTTGAATTCCAAATCGAATGAGCCCTTTTTAGAGATTCTATGACAAAGATTCAATAAAAACCTTATATGCCCCCAGGGCATAACTTATAACCCTTGCCCTGATGGTTTTGGGGGAGTGTCCTCCTCAAAAATATGTTTTCTATATAGAAATCAACTACGCTGAACAAAATGGCTATCTGAAAATTTTTATTTTATGTGTTCGGGGGAATTATGGGTTTGGGGGGCTAGTTACCCTCCAATCACTTTTGACTGTTAAAAAGGGCACTAGCCCTTTGAATTTTCAATCGAATGAGCTTTTTTTGAAGTTTCTACGTCAACACCTTGTTTAAAAAACTTATATGCCCCCGGGGCATTACTTAAAACCCTTGCCCTGAGAGCTGTGGGGGAGTGTCCTCCTCAAAAACGTAATTTCTATCTGGAAATCAACTACGCTGAACAAAATGGCTATCTCAAAATTTTGATTGAATGTGTTTGGGGAAATGATGGGCGTGGGGGGGGCTAGTTGCCCTCCAATAACTTTCGACTATTCAAAAGCGCACTAGCTCTTTGAATTTTCAATCGAATGAGCATTTTTTGAAGTTTCTACAACAACACCTTCTATAATAACCTTATATGCCCCTAGGGCATAACTAAAAACCCTTGCCCTGAGGGTTGTGGGGGAGTGTCCTCCTCAAGAATATATTTTCTATTAGGAAATCAACTACGCTGAACAAAATGGCTATCTCAAAATTTTGATTGGATGTGTTTGGGAGAATAAAGAGCGTGGGGGGCTAGTTGCCCTCTAATAATTTCGACTATTAAAAAGGGTGCTAGCCCTTTGAATTTCCCTTACATCTGAATCCGGCCTTGAGATTTTTTTTATAATGGACATGCGTTGAGGTTAAATTATCATACAGTCTTAAGACATCATGGAGAGAACAATGAATACTCTGGATTTAGCTACACAGATTTATAATGTGAGTTCTGTTTAGTAAATTTTCTTAGGTTATTTCCAAATAAAATCATTTTTGTATAAATGATTAAACCCCTCCAGTATATTCAAATTCAGTGTATACCCCCCAATACAAAAATGTCCACTATGTGATGTTTATAGTCGTTAGAAAATACGCTCTTTTTTACTATTTAAACCCTCCCCCCCCCCCTCCAACCGTTAACGATTTTAATTCTTTCATTGGAATTTATTCTCTTTCTCGATAATTTATACAATTTTTGTGCTTTATATATCCTAGCTAAAAGTGACAACTTACATCGGTCAACTCTTAGATATTAATATACTGATCTCCTTCAAACAAATACAACTTAAAAACAATAGGGAAATTTTTTCCAAGACAGTGCAATTTAAATCGGTGAATATTTCGGCCCTATGTCCAAGGGCCGTCCTCAGCACAACACCAAAGAAAAAATATATATAAAAACAAACTTAAATTAAAATACGAAGTTTAAAAAACCGCTTTTAAAAAACCTTTAAAACAGCCCAAGTCTCCTTACTTCAACGAAGTTCAACCAGGACTGATAAATAAAATGACGAGAGAGGATGAATTCATTCAAACGAAATAAAATGAAATTATTAACTGCAAGTTTTCAGAGCTAATCTTGCTTTTTAGCAGCTAGTCTTAAAGGCCTTTTTGTAACGGGTTCAATACTATTGTCAATTGGTTTAATAAAATATTTTGTTAGATAAATTTGAGTGTAAAGAATTCAGTGAGTATTCTGCTAAGTCTCTATTTAAGGAAATATTTTTATTTATTTTGAGCCTAATTTCGATTGATTCCCGGACCACCTGTTTTATCCCCAAATCACTACTAATGAGAGAAGATTTTTCAAAAAGTATTTTGTGGCTGGGATTATCAAATATGTGGCTAGCTAAAGCAGAATCAAAGGAGTTATTAGAATTATTAGCAATTAACGCTTTGTCTATGTCTTCTTTATGCTGGTGTATCCGTTTTTCTAGATTCTGATGAGTTCTGACAACGTAGTAATTGCCACAATCGCATGGTATTTGATAAACCCCTCTTTGGCGAGTAACTGGGGTTTTATCTTTACCGGAGTTTAAGAAACTTGTGATTTTAAAATTATTGGTGAAAACTAAATACAGATTGTTTTTTGTGCAAATATTTTTTATTTTTGTGGTGATTCTTGGGATGTACGGAAGGTATATTATATTAGAGGGTTTTTCCGGAGCCTCACATTGTGAAATATCGTTTATTTTACGAAAATGTCTTTTTAGTCTATGGTTAATCGTATTATTGACAAAAGGAATGGGGTATCCGTTGCCAAAAAGAATATCTCTGATAAAATTTATTTCTGCTTTTATGTATGAATCGGAGCAAATATTCAAGGCACGGTCAATGAGAGAAGTTACAACTGCTCTTTTAACTTGTGGGGGGTGATTTGAATTAAAATGAAGATATCTATTGTTTTGTGTTGGTTTTCTATAGATAGTGAAGTCAAAATTATTAGCATTACGGATAATTAGCACATCTAAAAATGGTAGTTTATTTTCAAATTCAATTTCTAGGGTAAACTGCAAATTTCTATCATAAGTATTAAGATGATCTAGGAAACCCCGATGTTCAGTTTCCCCATAATTCCGAAGTGAAATTACGTCACCCATGTAACGACCCCAATAGACCCGTGGCGGATGTAGTCTCCTCTTTAGAGTCCGCTTTGCATAAATACTGCCCATCTGTTTCGAACCCTGATGAAGTTAGGTCTTGTCTCATAAATACCCTTTATAATAGCCAAAAAAAGACTAAGTCTCCTACCACTTTCACACGAAAAAATTTGCACGACATAAAAAAATATTATCTAACCTCCGCAAAGACCCATCTATTATAATAACCAAAGCAGACAAAAGCAACTCACTCGTTGTCATGGATACGGCAGGCTATGACAACAAAATCTTTTCACTTTTGGGAGACACAAGTATATATAAACCAATCACTTATGATCCTACTGATCAATTTACTAATAATATTATAAATGAATTAAAACAGCTAAAACAGAATGGTAAAATCACACCACAATTATACAACAAATTTTACCCCCGTGGTAGTTTCTGTTTTTGTTTTGTTTTTGTATTGGTTTGATATGGAAAGGCAGTGAGATCTTCGTCAATATTTACAGATCTCCTTATTATATTAAGCCGCTAACTAGACTTTTATCCTTTCCGTAAAGATTTAAATAAGGGTAATTATTGGCACCCGTCAAATGCACATCCGGTTTTGCTAAATTCATATGAATTAGGATAGCAGAGGTTTTGCTGAAAAAGATACTTTTTTATTCCAGTTAAATTGACTGCAGTAAATCCTTTGAATTGCTAGGGGTGCGGGTGTTAGTTATGATAAATAGTTTCATATTGAAAATATTTTCCGCTTTGATTACCCAGTGTTTATGTGGGGGGAGGGGGGTTAAGAAAAAGAAACATACCTATTATGAGAGGGTTTATTGAAGCGCAGGTCATTTTAAATTATATAAACCTTTGACTCT
>JAQQPU010020588.1:0-15374 GCA_029168905.1 Artemia sp. Kazakhstan ARC1039
AAGTTATAGTCTGGAGGCATATAAGGTTTTTATAGATAGCATTGTCGTAGAAACTTCAAAAAAGGCTCATTCAATTGGAAATTGAGAGGGCTAGTGCCCTTTTTAATAGTCGAAAGTGATTGGAGGGTAACTAACCCCCCTCTCACGCCCACCATTTCCCCTAACAATTCTGATCAAAATTTTGAGGTAGGTATTTTGTTGAACGTAGTTGAAAGTTTTTGAAATTATGTCTTTGAGGATGACACCCTCCCCCACCACAGCCCTCAGGCCTAAGGTTGTAAGTTATGCCCCGGGGGCGTATCATGTTTTTGTAGAAATCATTGTCGTAAAAATTTCAAAAGGGGCTCATTCGATTGTAAACTGAAAGGGCTATTGCCCTTTTCAATAGCCAAAAGTATTTGGAGGGAGAATTCCTCCCCCCTACGCCATCATCTTCCCAACTATTTTCGACCAATATTTTGATAAGGCCATTTTGTTCAACGTAGTTGAGAGGTCGGAAAATTATGTCTTTGAGGATGACAATCCTCCTCCCATAGCCCTTAGGACATGGGTTGTTAGTTCTGCCTTCGGGGCATAAAAGGTTCTCATAAAAATTTTTGTCGTAGAAGCTTCAAAAAGGGCTCATTTGATTTAAGATTGAGAAGATTAGTGCTTTTTTAATTAGTAAAAAGTGATCAAAGTCCAAATACCATAAATGTGATAAAAAAAATGTAAAAAAAAAAAATGTAAATGATCAAAGTCTCCCACGCCCATAATTTCTCCAAATACTTCCAATCAAAATTTGAGATAGCTATTTTGTTCAGCGTATCAAAAAGGTCTGGAAATTATGTCTTTGAGGATAACAAAACCCCCAGCCTTCAGGGTAAGGGTTGTAAGTTGTCCCCTGGGGGATATAAGGTTTTTCTAGAAAGCCTAGTTATATAAACTTCGGAGGGGGTTCACTGGATTGGTAATCAGACACTCTACTGTTTTATTTTTAGAGTAAAAATGATCGGAGGGTGGCAACCCCCTCCCCCCACACACACAAACGTCGTATTGTCTGAAATGCATCTAATAGAAATTTTGACATAGCTATTCTATTCAAAATGGTCTAAATATCATATAACAAGGCATTTGGGGTTGAAACAATTCCCAAAAATTAGGGGAAAGGGTTGTAAGCTATGCCCAGGGGTTATTTAAGGTTCTTATGGAAGGAATGGTTGTTTAAGTTTAGAAGAGGCTAAATCTTTCTCCCTGAAAAAGACTATGTCAATATGAAACGAACAGAAATTAATTAAAAACAAACTTTTTCAGTAAAATAAGTTTTAAACAAAAGTGGAAATTATGTCTGTGAGGAAGACAACCCCTCCCTCCTCAGCTCTCAGGGATAGGGCTTTAAGTTGTGCCCTTGGGGCATATAAGGCTCTTATAAAATGGGTGGTCGTAAATGCTTTGGAGGGAACTCATTGGATTGGTAATCATAAGTTTTAGTGCCCTTATTAAGAGTTAAAGTGATCAGAACGCAGCTACCTCCTCCTCCTCAAAAACACAAACACGTCGTGTTTTCCTGAGATTAATTAAAAAAAAAACTTTTTCAACAAATTAAGTTTAAAAAAAAGTAAAGAACTCCTTTAAACCAAAATGAACAAAATAGAATCAAATAATCTACCAAGAATACAAAATACAACTGCCACAAAACAGTATCAATAAATAAATGAAACCCAAAACAAACAGCAATTAAAATAGTTAAGAATCAAACTCAAAACGAGCAGAAACTAATATGAGTAGGGTTCTAAACCCCAAGTTTTCTAAAAGCCAGAATAAAATATGTACTTTACTGATAAAACTTCTTTCAATTGTTTTCACTTTTCTAACTTTAAGAAATCAAATATCAATTAAGATTTTAAGGAATAAATATCAGCCTATGTATATTAAACTGACGATGCAGATTTTCTTCTTTAAATTCATTTGAATTTTTTCCATAAGAACCTTACATACCCCTTGGGCATAACTTAATACCCTTGCCCCTAATCTCTGGGGTTTTTCAACCCCAAAAGCCTTGTTATATGTTATTTAGACTATTTTGAATAGAATGGCTATCTCAAAATTTCTATTAGATGCATTTCAGGACAATACGACATGTGGGTGTTTGGGGGGGGGGGTAGCTACTCTCCGATCACTTTGACTCTTAAAAAGAGCAATAGAGCTTCTGACTTCCAATCCAATGAGCCTCCTTCGAAGTTTATGTGACCACGCTTTCTATAAGAACCTTATATGCCCCCAGGTCATAACTTACAACCCTTGCCATGAGGGCTGGGGAGATTTTTTTATCCTCAAAGACATAATTTCCAGACCTTTCAAATAGGATAAACAAAATAGCAATCTCAAAATTTTTATTGGAAGCGTTTGGGGAAATGGTGCACGTAGGGGGGGGCATTTGCCCTCTCATCACTTTTGACTATAAAAAAAGCACTATTCCTCTCAATTTTTAATCGAATGGGCCCCTTTTGAAGCTTATACGATAAAAATTTTCTAAAAAAAGCTTACATCCCCCAGAGCCATAACTTACAACCTTTGTCCTGAGTGCTATGGTTGTCATCCTCAAAGACATAATTTCCAAGCCTTTCAACAACGTTGACCAAAATGGTCATATTAAAATGTATGGGAGTGGGGGGATGATTCTCCTTCCCATTACTTTCGACTATTAAAAAAGGTAATAGCCCTCTCAATTTCCAATCGAATGGGCCCTTTTTGAAGTTTTTACGAGAATACTTTCTATAAGAACCTTATGGGCCCCCAGGGCATAACTTTCAGCCGTAGCACTGAGGGTTGTGGGGGGGGGGTCGTCATACTCAAAGACATAATTTCCAGACCCTTCAACTACGTTCAAAAAAAGGCTATACCAAAATGTTGATCAGAAACGTTCTGGGAAATGATGGGCGGGGGAGGGGGGAATTCACCCCCGATTACGTTTGGCAATTAATAAGGGCACTAGCCCTCTCAATTCCCAATTGAATGTAAGTAAGTAACTATAACGGCACTAGACCCTTAATGTCCAAACCGGTGGTGCTGATCTCCGTTTCGTTGTCCTTCAGCCCGGAAGTGCGATGGGGGTTGGTGGCCAGCCATCATGTGCTTTCACACAGCCTTCCTTCTTACTTTCCCCAAGTTTCTCCAGGTACCCATTTAGAGCTGGGTTGACTCTGGCTATGCTTCAAGAGTCACACCGCTGATCCGCGTCCCAAACCTAAATAACTGGCCACGCCAGGGATCGAACCCGTGCCCCTTGGACAAAGAATTCTCAACCCAGCTTAGGTCCACTTAGCCAGGACGGCAATTGAATGAGCCGTTTTTGAAGTTTCTACGACAATACTTTCTATAAAATCCTTATATGCCCCCAGTGTATAACTTACAACCTTTTCCTAGGGGCTTTGGGGGGTTTGTCATCCTCAGAGACATAATTTTCGGATCGTTCAACTACGTTTAACACAATTATATCTTAAAATTTTGATTGAATGTGTGAAAGGGGGGTTAGTTGCCCTCCAATCACTTTCGACTATTAAAAAGGGCACTAGCCCTTTCAATTTCCAATCGAATAAACCCTTTTTGAAGTTTTTACGACAACGCTTTCTATAAAAACCTTATATGCCCCTAGGGCATAACTTACAACCCTTACCCTGAGGGCTGTGGGAAGTCGTCATCCTCAAAGACCTAATTCTTTGAACTTTCAACTACATTGAAGAAAATAGCTATCTCAAAATTTGTATTGGACGGGTTTGTATAAATGGTAGGCGTAAGAGGGGGGTTAATTGCCCTTCAGTCACTTTTGACTATTAAAAAGGACAACACCCTTTCAATTTCAAATTGTATAATCCCTTTAAATAAAACGGTAACGCTTTCTTTATATACCTTATATGCCCCCAAGGCATAACTTAAAACCCTTGCCCTAAAGGCTGTCAGAAGGTTGTCTTCCTCAAAGACCTAATTTCCAGAACTTTCAACTACGTTGAACAAAATGGCCATTTCTAAATTTTGATTGGTTGTGTTTGGGGAAATATTGGATGTGAGAGGGGGGGGGGGGGGGTGGCTGCCCTCCAATGACGTTCGACTATTAAAAAGGACTCTAGCCTTTTCAATTCCCGATCAAATTAGCCCTTTTTGGAGTTTCTGCGACATCACTTTCCATAAAAACCTTATATTCCCCCACGGGAAAACTTATATTTCTCTAGGGCGTAACTTACAATCCTTGCCTTGAGGGCTGTGCGGGAGTGTCCTCCTCGAAAACTCTCTCCTGTGCTCTTCACGCTTCTCATTGACTAGGTACTTCGGTCCTGTCATTTTGTTGAAGGGATACAATTGAATGAGAGGCGTGCTGTCTTTGACGGTGATTTTGCTGATGGCATTGCGCTCCTCTCTCCTCTAAGAGAAGACCTGCAACAGAACATCACCAAGTTCTCTCACAAAGCTGGGCGAGTTGGATTGTCATTTAGTACTCAAAAGACGAGGATTATGCGTAACAACATAAATACAACCCCGGTCCAGCCACTGAATGTTGGTTCAGATGAGCTAGATGAGGGTACAGAATTTAAGTATATGGGAAACCTAATCATTCTGATGGAAGTCTCGAGCGTGAAATTACTACACACATTACTTGTGCAGGCAATGTTTTTACCAAATTAAGAATAGTTTGGAAAAATGCTGCGTAATCTCTGAAGCTCAAACTCCGACTCCTAAATAGCAATGTCCTTTCTGTACTGACGTATGGATGCGAGACATGGGCACTGATGAAACAGTTTGAAAATGAATACAATGTCTCAAAATTAGTCTTCAGCGCAACCTGGGGATCCACTGGTCCGTAAGAATTATGAACACCGCCATACATGAAAGGACGGAACAACCGCTAATAGTTGAAAAAATCCTAAGTAGTAGATGGCGATATTGGGCTCATATGGTCCGTGTGGGATGGCAGGCTCCCCCATGATGTTTGGTGTTAGCTCTCCGGCATTAGAAGACGTGGACAACAGAGAACGACGCATGGCTGATCCCTAGAGAAATTGGCTGCTTTGGCGAGAACATCTTTGGATGATCTGTGGTCTCAAGCTCTTCAGAGGTCGTCGTGGAGATGCACCGTCGTTGCCTTATGCGCCAGACAGCGTGGGAGGAACTAAGTATATGTAAGTACATGGTAGCATCTCCCTTCATACGTCTTTCTTTTAATGTCCAATCTCATCTCTGGACCTGTCATACAGCTCAATTTTCCTTTCTGTGCCATAAACGCCACCTTATACGCCAAAGGATAAGGATTATCATGTTACTGAAGTAGTGGGTTCATGGTCAATGATGTGGCTTAAAATTGCCTATTTCGGGATCAGGGCCGTATCCAGAATATTTTTTTCGGGGGGTGCTTTACAGAGGAATTTATTTTGGGATGAGGGCGTACACAAAAAAAAACTACAAAAAACGCATAAAAAATATGTTTATATCTATTTTTGTTACGTTTATACGTATCAAACAAACATTTTGGGAGGGGGGAGGTTCAAACCCCTAACCCCCCTCCCTTGATACGGCCTTGTTCAGGATGAACCCAGCCCCTTTTCCGTCCTTTCTCATAATTGTGCATAAACAGGTGTATTGATGCCCAAACTTATGCCCATGGGGTATCTTGACCAGACACAAAATCTTGACCCAAAACTGCAAAATTTTATGATCTGTTACTACTTTCATAGATTTAGCCTTCTTTGCTTTAGCCTCTGTTTATACAACCCTAGCTGAAACTATTCGGGGTTCATCTTTACAAAGGTTTATTTTGTATAATTGAAACAAAAATCTGTTAGTAACAAGTACATTTTTAACGACAGTGAATAATTACGAATAATAAACTTTTCAGTAGCAAATAATATTAAAAGTTTGAACATTTTGGCTTTGGATCCAGAGGCTTTTATCAACGGAAAAAAAACTTGTACAAAAAATAGCTTAAACAAAAAAAACGACAACAAATAAAAGCAAATACAGCTATACAAAAAAAGACGAAAGAAAACTCACATTAAAATAAAATCCAAAAAAGTATTAACACAAGGCCAAAGCGAGGCAGTCTAGTATTTACTAATGTACGTATATGTTAGAATTGATATTTTGAATGCAAAATGAAACAGTGGGACTCTTAGCAAAATGAAACATTAAAATAAAACTGCAGGTTAAGAAACTGTGTGCATTATGTGCATTGTAACTTTCTATCCTTTTGTGGATTATGTACATTTGCTATCACATCTTTAGTTTATTAATGCTTTCTGATGGACTATATTCTTTAAAAATCGTTACATTTGCGAAAAAAGTAAATATATTTTTCCCAAAATTATTAAGACTTTAAGGAATAAATGTCAGTTTATGTGCATTATTAAATAAAAACAATCAAGTTTTTTAACTGAAAGTAAGGAGCAACATTAAAACTTAAAACGAACAGAAATTATTCCGTATATGAAAGGGGCTGTCCCCTCCTCAATGCCTCGCTCCTTACGCCAAAGTTTTTATTGTTTTAAAAAATAGCGTTCGGAGAAAGCGCCTAACTATAGACGTGCGATCTAATGTCGCAAAAAAGGTTTCATTAGCCAAGTACAGTTGGTCCAAAGATTGTTTGTTTTGTTTTTATGTTATAAGATTAGTATTATGGCAATTTGAGCTTGTAATTTCAGATTGACATTTCCATAGTGCCTATTATATAAGAAATTTGACCCTTTAAACTATTAACTAATAAAAAACAAGTTTTTTGAACTGAAATTAAGGAGTGACACTAAAACTTAAAACGAACAGAAATTATTCAGTATATGAAAGGGGCTAAAGAGCGAGGCGTTGAGGAGGGGACAGCCCCTTTCATATACGGAATAATTTCTGTTCGTTTTAAGTTTTAATGTCGCTCCTTACTTTCAGTTAAAAAAACTGTTTTTTTAGTTAATTTCTGAACGTTTTTGAATTAATGCAGCTTTGATTTTGGCTCATGGTACATGAATAATTAAAAAAAATTCGCATATTAATTTTATTTTATTTATTTTTGGCTAATTGGCTTTCTCGAAATTTTGTTCTGACGTATTTTACGAATTAACTTACGTAACTAATTTCTATATTCGTATGTTTTTATTACGTATATTAGGGAGTTTGCTCCCTAGTCAATACGTCACTCTTTGCGCTAAAGTTTCAAATTTTTTTCGAATCACAAACCCCTGAATCACAAAGGCCAGTTAATTAGAATAGATGGCTCTTTTTAAAGTACTACAAAAAACTTTAACGTAAAGAGCGAGGTATTGACTAGGGGGTGAACCCCCTTATATACGTAATAATTTCTGTTCGTTTTAAGTTTTAATGTTGCTTCTTACTTTCAGTTGAAAAAACTAGTTTTTTTATTTTTCATTTCTGATCGTTTTTTAAATATTACTGGAAAATCTGGCGCCCCTTCATAGAAGTGTCCCTTCCCCCAAGGAAAATCCTCTATGGAAAGATCCTTCCTCGTAAGCCCTACTCTGACCCCAACCCCCCACTAGAAAAAAATTCCTCCTGAAAACGCCTGTATACTTCCCAATAACCAATACTATATATAAATTAAATAAAAAAAACAAGTTTTTTTTTAACTGAAAGTAAAGAACGACGTTAAAACTTAAAACGAACAGAAATTATTCCGTATATGAAAGGGGCTCTCCCCTCCTCAACGCCTCGCTCTTTTCGCTAAAGTTTTTTATTGTTTAAAAAAAATAAGAGATGCGAGGAATTCAAACTTTAGCGTAAAGAGTGAGGCGTTGAGGAGGGGACAGCCCCTTTAATATACGGAATAATTTCTGTTCGTTTTAAGTTTTAACGTCGTTCCTTACTTTCAGTTAACAAAAAACTTGTGTTTTTTATTTAATTTTTGAACGTTTTTGAATAAATACAGGTTTTGATTTTGGCTCACCTTAAATGAATAATTAAAACAAAATTTGCATATTAATTTTACTTTTATTTGGTTAAATGGCTTTCTCGAAACGTGTTTAATTTTATTTACGAACGTTTTTATTAGTAATAAATATACGTAACTTACGAATTAACTTACATAACGAATTTCTATATTCATATATTTTCAATACGTATATTAGGGGGCTCGTCCCCTAGTCAATACCTCACGTTTTAAGCTAAAGTTCGCATGTTGTTCCAATTCTTTAAAAATGACTTCTTAATCACAAAGGCCGTTACTTAGAATAAATAGCTCTTATGAAAGTACTAAAAAATATTTGGCTTAACCAGCGCGGTATTTACTAGGGGGTGAAACCAATCATACACGTAATATTTTCTGTTCGTTTTAAGTTTTGATGTTACTCCTTATTTTCAGTTGGAAAACTGTTTTATGTTTAATTTCTGATCTTTTTTTTAAATAATGCTGGGAAATCCGGTGCCCCCTTCATAGCAATAGCCCTTCCCTCATGAAAACTTTCTTCATGAAAAGATCCTCCCACATAACCCCCGACCCACCCACTCCCCTACAACCAGAATAAATCCCCCCTGAAAACGTGTGTATACTTCCTAATAACCAACACTATATGTTAAAATTGGGTAAAGTTCATAACTTTCAGCCCTCCCCCCCGGGGACTTCGGGGGACTAAGAGTAGAGTGCTATGTTCCATTTCTATGAGAGCTATAAGAAAACATTTCTATGGAAACTCTACACCATTTCAAAGAGAGTAAGTAGCCCCTTGCATATAGGTAATACTTTTATGGAAGCTCTACACATTTTCAAAGAGATTGAGTAGCCCCCCGCACCTATGTTCCATTTCTACGAGACATATACACTTTTTCAAAGAGCACACGCGATTGTGTAATGCAATCAGACCGGTTTAGACGATATACGCTTTAGCAAGTTCGTTCCTCTATAACCATAACATGGTTTTTTTTTACTATAAAATAATGTTTCTACTAGTGATACAGGCAAGTCGGACATCTTTATGAGTCAAAACCTGTCAAAGAGTTTGATAACCTCTAACTTAAGGACATCTCATCGTGTTTGGTTAGGAATGCATCATGGGATAATTACAGAGCTGTGAATGATGAAAAGTTGTATCATTTACCTGAAAAATAACTTTATTTCCGAAAAAAGGTATTGCATTTGCCAATTGGACTGTATGAACGATCTTAATTGAATAATAGGGAAAAAAACAAAGCTAGATAACATTTGCGAATTGGATTGTATTCGCAATTTAACGTTGTTAAGGTAATTCCGAAAGGTTGTTAACTCAGGCAATTTGTTATAAATTTGGAAGAGCATCTATCTATGGGAATGGTTAACGATGATAAAATGGCCCTGTGAGTTGACCTGGCTTTACTTCCCCGATGTGTTCTGTATAATACACAAGTGGCGTTTGAACAATGTTGTCAATTTAAAATAGGGTCTAACGTTAAAGTATACTAAAAAATTGATACTAATAGAGATGTAGATGTCAAGAAAAGAATTTTAATATGCAAGGGGCTTTGAATTTAATGCAAGAATTTAAAGAACCTATATGTAAGGGGCTACTTACTCTCTTTGAAAAGGTGTAGAGCTTCTATAGAAATATTTTTCTATAGCTTCCATAGAAATGGAACATAGCACTCTACTTATACCTTTGAGCAGGACACTCCCCCCCCCCCACAGTCTTCAGGACAAGGGTTATAAATTATGCCCATGGAGCACATAAGGTTTTTATTGAAATCTTTGTCACAGAAACTTGAAAAAGGGCTCATTGCATTGGAAATTCAAAGGGCTAGTGCCCTTTTTAATAGTCCACTGATTTGAGGGCAATTAACCCCCCCCCCCCCCGGGCCCCCCCGTCCCCCAAACACAGGCAATCAAAATTTTCAGATAGCCATTTTATTCAACGTAGTTGAAAGTTCTAGCAATTAGGTCTTTGAGGATGACAACCCCTCCCCCTCACAGCCGTTAAGGCAAGGGTTGTAAGTTATGCCCTGGGGGCATACAAGGTTTTTATAGAAAGCGATGTTTTAGAAACTTCAAAAAGGGCTCATTCAATTGGAAATTGAAAGTGCTAGTACCCTTTTTAATAGTTGAAAGTGATTGAAGGGCAACTAACCCCCCTCTCACGCCCAATATTTCCCCAAACATATCCAATAAAAATTTAGAGCCCTCAGTGGAAGGGTTTTAAGTTATGCCCTGGTGGCATATAAGGTTTATATAGAAAGTTGTAGCAGGAATTTCAAAAACGGCTCATTTGATTGGAATTAGAAAGGGCTAGTGCCCTTTTTAATAATCGAAAGTGAATGGAGAGTAATTAACCCCCCTGTCACGCCCACCATTTTCCCAAACACATTCAATCAAAGTTTAGAGATAGCCATTTTGTTCAACGTAGTTGAAAGTTCTGGAAACTATGTATTTGAGGAGGACAAACTCCCCAGAGTCCCCAGGGCAAAGGTTGTAACTTATGCCCTGGGGGCATGTAAGGTTCTTATAAAATAGTGTTGTCCTAAAAACTTCAAAAGGGGCTCATTCAATTAGAAATTGAGAGGGCTAGTGCCCATTTTAATAGTTGAAAGTAGGAGGGTAACTAACCCCCCTCACACGCCCACCAATCCCCAAAACACATCCAATCAAAATTTTGAAATAGCCATTTTGTTCAACGATGTTGAAAGTTCTGGAAATTAGGTCTTCGAGGATGGCAACCCCCCTCCACCAGCCCTCAGGGCTGGGGGAGGCATGTTATGCCCTGGGGGGCATATAAGGTTTTTATTGAAAGTATTTTCGTAGAAATTTCAAAAAGGCTCATTTGACTGGAAATTGAAAGGGCTAGTGGCTTTTTTAATAGTTGAAAGTGATTGGAGGGTAACTAACGCCCCTCTCACGCCCATCATTTCCCCAAACACAGGCAATCAAAATTTTGAGATAGCCATTTTGTTTAACGTAGTTGAAAATTCTGAAAATTAGGATTTTGAGGATGACAACCCCCTCACAGTCCTTAGAGTAAGGGTTGCAATTTATGCCCTGGGAGTAGAATAGTACCTACCATTTTAGGGCCTTTACGTTCCTTCCTGTGCTATTTGGGGCCTTTACGTTCCTTGGTGCCTTTCCAGAGCATGTACCTATGGATTCTAGCAGAATATGTTCCTTCCTGTGCTATTTGAGGCCTTTACGTTCCTTAGCACCTCGCCCTGCTATTTGCGTACAGCGCTAAGAATTAAGTTGGCAAGGTATAATGTGGTCAAACATGTTTTGAGAGTATGGTCGTATTTTTTTTTTAATCGAAAACTAGAGATTGTCAAATTGCGTATTTAGGAATGGTTTTGTAGGAAAAGCTGTCTATCACTCATGTGTTATCCATTATTCCATTTCTTTGAAGTCTGTGCGATCAAGAACGGTTTATGATTCTTTTTGGACAAATGCCTTTAGCCAACAATAGTTTGATATGAATGTGTCGGTAGATAGGATTTGCGAATTTGATCCTATTAAGGTGAAGAAAAAAAAAGAAAAGGGTTTAGCATTTGCGAACACTTCGATGTGTTGTCAATTTAAAATAGTTTAGAGATAAAAAAATTTAACAAGAAATGGCTGAAGTGTTTTGGGGGAGATGGGTTGATTGTGTACTGTATAATGCACAAGTGATTTTTGGACAGTGTTGTCAATTTAAAATAGTTTAATGTTATTCTATACGAAGAAGTTGATACTAAGAGGGGTGTAGATGACAAGAAAGGAATTGTAATAACGGATAGCTTTACTTCTTCGATGGGTTCCGTATAATACATAAGTGGTGGGGTGATGGCAGAAGGATCTCTTAGAGTACTTATAGTGCTGTACTGTGGGGCCGACTTGCTAGCGAAAAACCCGTGTGATTGACTTGAAATAAAAATTTTTAACAAGAAATGGCTGAAGTGTTTTGGGGGAGATGGGATGATTGTGTACTGTACAATACACAAGTGATGTTTGGACAGTGTTGTCAATTTAAAATAGTTTAACGTTATACTATACGAAGAAGTTGATACTAAGAGGGGTGTAGATGACAAGAAAAGGAATTGTAATTACGGATAGCTTTACTTCTGCGATGGGTTCCTTATAATACATAAGTGGTTGGGTGATGGCAGAACGATCTCTTAGAGTACTTATAGTGCTGTATTGTGGGGCTGACTTGCTAGAGAAAAACCCGTGTGATTGACTTGAAATAAAATTTTTTAACAAGAAATGGCTGAAAAGTGTTTTGGGGGAGATGGGATGATTGTGTACTGTATAATACACAAGTGATGTTTGGACAGTGTTGTCAATTTAAAATAGTTTAACGTTATACTATACGAAGAAGTTGATACTAAGAGGGGTGTAGATGACAAGAAAAGAATTGTAATAACGGACTCTTTAGACTGTTTGAGTTTTTTTTTGGTCTGTGTTTGTCTCTTTGGGTTGTGTTTCTCTTTGGGCTCTGTGTGTCTCTTTGGAGTGTTTATGTCTCTTTGGGGTGTATGTGTCTCTTTAGGCTGTTTGAGTCTTTATGGTCTGTGTTTGTCTCTTTGGGTTGTGTTTCTCTTTGGGCTGTGTGTGTCTCTTTGGGCTGTCTGTGTCTCTTAGGGCTGTGTGTGTCTCTTTGGGCTGTGTTGTGTGTCTCTTTGGGCTGTTTGAGTCATTTTGGTCTGTGTGTGTTTCTTTTGGCTGTTTGTGTCTCTTTGGGCTGTGTGTGTCTCTTTGGGCTGTGTGTCTCTTTGGGCTGTGTGTCTCTTTGGACTGTTTGAGTCTTTTTAGCCTGTTTGTGTCTCTTTGGAGTGTTTGAGTCTTTTTGCTCTGTGTTTGTCTCTTTGGGCTGTTTGTGCCTCTTTGGGCTGTTTGTGTTTCTTTGGGCTATGTGTGTCTCTTTGGGCTGTTTGAGTCACTTTGGTCTGTGTGTGTTTCTTTGGGTTGTTTGTGTCTCTTAGGGCTGTGTGTGTCTCTTTGGGCTGTGTGTCTCTTTGGACTGTTTGAGTCTTTTTAGTCTGTTTGTGTCTCTTTTGAGTGTTTGAGTCTTTTTGCTCTGTGTTTGTCTCTTTGGGCTGTTTGTGCCTCTTTGGGCTGTTTGTGCCTCTTTGGGCTGTTTGTGTTTCTTTGGGCTATGTGTGTCTCTTTGGGCTGTTTGAATCTTTTTGGTCTGTTTGTGTCACTTTGGGCTGTTTGAGTCTTTTTGGTCTGTGTTTGTCTCCTTGGACTGTTTGTGTCTCTTTGGGCTGTTTGTGTTTCTTTGGGCTTTGTGTGTCTCTTTGGGCTGTTTGAGTCATTTTGGTCTATGTGTGTTTCTTTTGGCTGTTTGTGTCTCTTAGGGCCGTCCGTGTCTCTTTAGGCTATGTGTGTCTCTTTGGGCTGTTTGAATCTTTTTGGTCTGTATGTGTCTGTATGGGTGTTTTTTGTCTCTTTGGACTGTGTGTGTGTCTCTTTCGGCTTTGTGTGTCTCTTCGGGCTGTGTGTGTCTCTTTAGCCTGTGTGTGTCTCTTTGGGGTGTGTGTGTCTCTTTAGGCTGTGTGTCTCTTTGGGCAGTTTGAATCTTTTTTGGTCTGTGTGTGTCCCTTTTGGATGTTTGTGTCGTTTTGGGCTTTTGTGTGTCTCTGTTGGATGTGTGCGTCTCTTTGGGCCGTATGCGTCTCTTTGGGCTGTATGTGTCTCTTTTGGTTGTGGGTGTCTCTTTATGATGTGTGTGTCTCTTTAGGCTGTGTGTGTTTCTTTGGACTGTGTGTCTTTTTGGGGTGTTTGAGTCTTTTTTTGGTCTGTATGTGTCTCTTTGGGCTTTGTGTGTCTCTTTGGGCTATTTGAGTCTTTTTGGACTGTGTATGTATCTTTCGGCTGTTTGTGTCTCTTTGGACTGTGGGTGTCTCTTTGGGCTGTGGGTTGATTGGCAGAAGGATGTATTAGCGAACTCATAGTGGAGGGCGAGTTGCTAGCGAAAAATCTAAGCTAATAAGGGTTTTTGATCGTAAACTCTAGTTTTTGTCCAGTTTATAGTTTACGCACTAATATCAATATCAGTAACGATTCTATTTGAACTTTCTCCAAGTTAATCAAGTTGGTCTCTAAACAGTTCATGATAAAAAAATAATTTGGGACAAGAAAAAAAAACCCCTAAAATAATGTCGTGAAATCATTTTCAACACTCAGAGCAGGGGGGTGTTGGGATTGAGTCACAGAGAAACAATTAATTTACTTTTTTTAAAAATGTGACTCAAAGACGTTTCGTTCTTTTCACTGGCTTGAAATTGCATACAAACGAGCCAATCAGGTGTTACAATCCTTTTGTTTGCTCAAAATTCGACAAAGCAACGACGATTAGGCTAGTTTATTTTGCATGATATTTCTAAAGCCAATTAAGATGAAGAAATGTCTTCAAAGTCAAGGATATAAGAAAAAAAAGTTCTGGATATTTTTGTCAGTTTGTAGTTTACGCGTTAATATCAATATCAGTAACGATTCTATTTGAACTTTCTCCAAGTGGATCAAATTGCTCTCTAAACAGTTCATGATAAAAAAAATAGTTTGGGACAAGAAAAAAACCTCAAATAATGTCGTGAAACCATTTTCAACACTCAGAGCAGGGGGTGTTGGGATTGAATCATAGAGAAACAACAAATTTACTTCAAAAAAAATATGACTCAAAGACGTTTCGTTCTTTTCACTGGCTTGAAAATTTTTAATAAGAAATGGCTGAAAAGTATTTTGGGGGAGATGGGTATTAGTCTCTCATAGGCGTGTGTTGTCTGAAACCTATAAAAATAAACTATTTCCGTAAAATCTGAGCTAATAAGGGTTTTGACCATAAACTCTAGTTTTTTTTGTAAGAAAATTATGGAAAATACAATTCTCCGGTACAGGTGTGAAACTTAAGTCTTTTTTTGGATTGAAAAATAAAACTATATCCGTAAAATCTGAACTAATAATTTAATATTTTTTTCATAAAAAAAACTATTTTTTTTAAACTTCGAAATTTCTCAACTTTATTTATTTTTCTTATTTTTGTACATATCTTAAAATGTCAAAATATGCTTACGGTTCTAACAATTGTGTTCTATGATTGGTCAGAGACACGATATGGCCTTCCCACTGGTATTCTATGACCGGTTATCGACACTACCTAGTCTATTGCATGTATTAAATCAGTATTTTTTACGCAGTGGAACAATAAACACATAAGTCATATCTTTTAAAAAAGTGAAGATGGAGCATTTTAATAAAGTTTGTTCACATGTAAATGTTATTGTAGCATTGAATGCCGACAAGGAGTAGTATTTAAACTATGAAACAAGTACAAGTGGTAGCACTATCGGAAATGCATGTGTGTATTGTCATGACAGTAAGGAATTTAATTTCTTTGGAGTACCAAAAGAATTCAACTCTTCTTATGGTGTATATGCAAGAGTGAGATATCCAGAGATTATAGCACTCAAAGAAAATG
>JAQQPU010020589.1:0-10667 GCA_029168905.1 Artemia sp. Kazakhstan ARC1039
TGTTCAAAACAACAACAACATTGACCTTGGCATTTTGCCTCGAATAACAATAACAACATTGACATTCGCTGAGGGCGTGCCAAAAGCACACCTGGAGAAAGAGGTCATTGATCCCATTAACCACGTGGTTCTATGCCCATATAAGGAGCCCCCCCTGGAGTTATAGGGTCATCTCTACTATCAATAAACAAATAAACGAAGTTTTGTCTCTGTATTTCTTTCACACATACTAGTAATTTCTATTTTTCTAGGATAAGCGTTTTGGCATGTAATCGAATCTCCGATATCCTGTATACATGAAGCCAGGGCCGTCAGGTATGGGGGGAGGGGGACGCCCCCCCCCTCAATGTTTTTTGGTCACTCGGTAAAAAAATCGGTAAAATCGAGGTGCTTTGCGCCATGATTTTTTCAACGCTGCTAAAATTCTCTTATCGGTTCAATAAAGACCACGACGATACTGACATATCATCTACAGAAATTTTGAACTCGATCGGTAAACACAGCAGTTTTACTGACTCCTGCTGTGATTTTACAGATGGCGCCACAACTTTCTATTTGGTTAAATAATCATCATTAAAATAGTGACATGATATCTACCAAAATCTATATCTCGGTTGGTAAATGCAGCGGTTTTACCGACTCGTGCAGTGAATTTACGTATTGTATTCGAAAAAGACTTTATGCTAATTATATTGACAAAAAAAGTCGGTAAAAATGGCCAGCCAGTCGGTAGAATCTCTTGCCCCCGCCCCCAAAGACGATTAGTAACGACACTGCACGAAACTGCGAACTTCCTACGCTACAAGAATGCCTTCCACCTAGTGCCATCTACACTAACCAATGGCTTTCCTAGCAAATAAAATTCGTAAGTACCGACCCCACGGGCAGGTCATATTCTTTACCGGTGGTACCATGGCATTCATTCTTCTCTGTTGATCTTCCTGAGCAATGATAACAGTGATCAGCCTCCTCTATTTTAAATATTGTCTGGCTACAAGATTTAAACACACCAAATTCAGATACTAAAGGAATGAATTTAGCTATACCACTCATCAGGGGCGGATCCGGGATTTTTTTAGGATGGGGGGGGTGGGGGGTGAAAAATAGGTTGATCCGAAAGAAAAAAAATTAGGGGAGGGGCGCAACATAGGTTGATCCGATAAACTTGCGTTAGGAGCAAGTTTAATTAACGCAAACTTGAGTTGATTAAGTAAATTACACTACTTTAGACTACTCCAGGGGGGCGCTCGCTCCCCTCCCCCTCCCTCTGGATCCGCCACTGCCACTCATTGCTAAAAAGCTTGGGCTCATTGGGATTTGTTGTTGGCATATAGCTGGGTCTGATCACTAGGTCTAGGTCTGAGCTAGGTTTTTCAGGACTTGAGGACAGAGAAGCCACTCGCAAATTTCGTAAGTCAAGAACTATAAAAATATCTAAAATTGGGTATACCAATCGCTAATTTTGGCACTTAGGAAAATTAATAAGTATATAATAAGTAATGTAGATAACATGATAGTACACTTTTTGGGTACAGATGGGATCATTACTTGCCCATAACCGTTTTGCTCGGATAACATAAGAAAAGAAATTGGACCAAAGAAAGAGGGGAAGGGATATTCATTTATGCAATACCTCTACTCCCTTCTCTAAGGGTCAGAAATGTAAAGCCACAAGAATAAGACAACTAAGCAAGCCACCAAGTATCCGTGGTTGCTCTAACCAAGGACGAAACGCAAAAAAAAACTTTGACCCACTCCTTGAAACTTAATAGAAGAATTTGTCAGAAATAGGATCGAATTTATTAGATTGCCCTGGGTATCAGAATTAGCAAGCTGCTATTGCAACTTTTAATGCCTTTGATTCCAAAAACTAGCAATTTGCTATTCCGATTTTTTATTGTAAAGAACACCAGCCTAGGTAACAAAGAACCGATTTTAATAGGAACCTTCAAAAGAAATTCGTTTTTTTGGAGGTAGAAGATAAAAAAGAACTTTACTGCATTTCCAATAATCTGTCAGGATTGTATTTAAGTTTCCATTGTTTACTATTAAAAAAAAGAAACGAGGCTTAAAGAGAACTACGTTCTCACAGGTTAACTTAAAACTTTGTTAAATGTATAAATAAATACCTTTTCAAACAGTTCGTGCTAACGAACTGTAAGTAAGGAGCGCTGCGGCTCAATAGTAACTAAAACTCTAAAAAAAGAAGTTTTATATCAATAGATATATCAAAAGAATGGGCTGATTATGTTGATTCCAGCTATACAAGATTTATTAAGTTTAGTGTTATCCATCAGAAGCTACGAACCCGATGAAATTTGCCTTATTTTGGTCTTGAATCTTGTCATATGGCATAGACATTTCGAATGCCTGATTACCAATGGATATATCAAAAGAATTTGATTTTTACGCTGATTTTAAATATATTAACTTCATCAAGTTTAGTCTTACCTCTTAAAGGTTACGAGCCTGAGAAAACTTTTCCTGATTTTTGAAAAAAGAGGGAACCACCTCCAAAAGTCAACGATTCTTGATGAAAATTATACCCTCATATTCAGCGTATCCGACAACCCTCTTGTAAAAGTTTCAAGTTCCTATCTTCAAAAATGTGGAGTTTTGTATTTTTTGCCAGAAAAAATATCATGGATGCGTGTTTATTTGTTTTTTTTTTTTGTGTGTGTGTTTTCCCAGGGATAATCGAATCGATAGTTCTAGAATATTGAGAAAGGATTCATTCAAAAGGAAATTAAAAATTATAGTGCTATTTTAAATGACCAAAAAAATTGGAGGGTAACTGCCCCCCTCCTACCTTGCTTTTTTCCTAAAGTCATTCGATCAAAATTTTCAGATAGTCATTTTGTTCAACATAGTTGAAAAGTTTAGTAACTATGTCTTTGAGAATGGCATAACCCCCATGGCCCTTAGGAAAAGGTTTGTAAGTCATGAAATTTGTCCTTTGTTTACGTTTAGTATTTGTTTTTAGGAAGTTTACAGACATTTTCGGGGAGGGAGGTGAATTTTCTTCGGGGGTATTTTTCACGGGAATACATTTCTGGTTGGGAGGGAAGTTCCAGGTGGTGAAATTTCCAAGAAAAATTTTGCACGGGGGGAATTTCCCAGATTTCCTATGAGAAATTCCTCTTATTTGTCTTACTTTATTTCTGCAGACTCAATTTTACATGTGGAGATATTAATAGGAATTGTCCGGGGAAAATATTTACCGGGATGGAACTGTCTAGAGTATATTTCCCTAGGTAGGGGTATTTTCCACGGGAGAAATTCTCTATAGGAGAGTTTCCCACAGGATAAATTCCCAAGAGGGAATTTTGCGCGGGAGCACCTTTCTACTAGGGGGTGGGGGTATTTGCGGGAGGAATTTTCCATGCCCGCCCGCCGCGATTGCGGCGTGATTTTAAAAACAAACAGAAAATCAATTCTTCTTCAAATGAAAGTGGGCTAAGAAAAAAAAATCAGGCGGAATTGTCAGCAAGAAATTTTTCCAGAGGAAATTTTCGGCTAGAATTGAATTGTCTAGTGGGAATTTTTTTGGTTGGTAATTTCTGGAGGGTAGTTCCTGGAGATGAACTTTCAAGGTGAAATTTTAGACGGGGGGGGGGGGATTTTGTAAGATTAATATGCAAATTTGTTATAATTTTTCAAGTGCGGGTGAGTCAAGTTCGAACCTGCGTTAGTCTGAACCTACGTTTAAACATTAAATAAAAAGAACAAGTTTTTAACTGAAAGTAAGAAGCGACATTAAAACTTAAAACAAACAGAAATTATTCTGTATATGGAAAGAACTGTCCCCTCAAACACCTGTCCCCTCAACACCTTGCTCTTTACGCTAAAGTTTGACTCTTTGTCACAACTCTACTTTTTAAAGTAATGAAGACTTTAGCATAAACAGTGAGGTGTCGAAGAGAGGACAGCCCCTTTCATATACAGAATAATTTATGTTCGTTTTATGTTTTAATGCCGTTCCTTACTTTCAGTTAAAAAAAAACTTTTTTTATTTAATCAGCTAAATAAAGCAACTGTTTTTAAGAAAAAATTAACAGTGCGAAAAATACAGTAATTCATCAAGCAATGTTATTTTCCCGTTTAAACCCCAGCAAAAAAAGAAGATATGTCAATTAACATACCTTGTACATCAAATCTTCTTCTTGTAAAGCAAAACTGGATAGAGTTATATCTCCTTCTTGGTCTGCGTATGTATACAATCGTGAAGAAAAATCGCAACCGCCAATATTCATCCTCCCTAATGTGTATTCCGCACTTCCAGGACCGTAATAAGACCTAATAAAAGTAAGAGAAAAGAATAAGCAAGAAAGTAAAAAATTAAGAAAGAAAAAAGAATGAAAGATATGGAAGTCTTATAAGATAAAACAGAAAAAGGAAGAAAGAAAATAAAAGAGAAAAATAGAAAAAATTTATAAAATACGAAGACAAAGCGTATATATACATAACTGGAGTACCAAGCTCCGTCAATTTTGTCAATTTATTGAATAGTAGCTAGAGAGCATGACGAACGACAGGTATAAAAAAGTAAAAATAAAGACAAAAGACGAGGCGTGTAATCTTTTACACAAGTCAAAAAAAATAATTTCCCCCTTTTTCCCAAGTATAAACTTGGTTGTCCAAATATCTCTCCTCTCTCGCAATCAACAATGCCTTGACCCCCCCAGCCGTAAAATAAAACATTGTACGCTTATTTTTGGAGCAATTGCAGCAATCTCAATTTAACCGTTTGATTGCTAACCAAGATTGCTGCAAATAATTACATACCCATTTCTGTTAATTTTAAGTTTTAATATTTCTCCTTCCTTTCGGTTGAAAAAAATTTGGAGTCCGAATAAATACAAACAAATTTTCTCAAACTCAATTATTGCTCTTGGCAGCCCTGCTATCAAAAGATGCAGATCATGGTTGTAGCTGCAATCTAGTTAAAACAATCCATATCCCATGGTAACCAAAACTAAAAAACACATTTAAAAATGGGAATTTAGGAAAATAACATGAAATCCCCAAGCAATGGGATCAGATTAAAACAAAATACACCATTAGAATCGCCATGGTGAAAAACCCTATTCAGGAAACTTACAATCCCTGGCTTGAAGAACAAGGAAAATCAATTTCCGCATTGGTAGCACTGATGTCTCCTCTATATTTTTTTTTCTCAATTGCCAGCTGGGGCATTAGAATACCATAGAGAGCTGTCCAAGGGCTCATTTGAAAGAATATTGCTATATCTACATAATATTCACTGTAAAACAAAAACATAATTTTTAACACACATTGCAATTGTTTAAAAAAAAGGCATTTCCATATACAAGATGATATTACGCCTGTATCTTCTTTTGACAAGGAGTATGATATCGTAATTGATTGATTTCGTTTTTCGACATTTTCTGAAAAGTTGTCAAGCATAATTTTTATTTGACGCCATTTAGGGTAGATTATAACCATTAATAACGTCACTAAAAACAAAACATACTAAAAGTAAATAGAATTTTTTTTACAAAACTACATTTTCATATACAAGATGATATAATGCCTGTATATTCTTTTGACACGGTATATGATATCGTAATTCTCTGATTTCATTACCTAATACTTTCCTGAAATGTCGTCACGTATAATTTTTTAATGACGCCATCTAGGGTAGATATAACCATTATTGACGTCATTGAAAACAAAATATGTTAAAACAAAATGCAATTTTTGACAAAACTACATTTTCATATGCAATAGGCTTTATATGAAATATAGAAAAGTTGCTTTTCTAGGTTATGATGTCATATTTGAGTGATTGAGTTACCTGACCCCCTAAGATTTGTTCTTTAACAGATTCAAACTAAGAAATAGTCGAAGACTTTTTTTCCTGTGTATTATATACAATTAAAAAAAGACGGGTCTCGTTTTTATTAGGTCAATTTCTTGTTTGTTTTTACATGTAAATTTATGGCTCCACTTGCTGCCAAGTCAGTTTTTTACACATTTGAAAATACGTTTCATACTGGCTGCAACCTGGCTGGTTTAGCTGGCTGAAAATTCAATATAATATCTTTAAATCCTATCGTCGGGCTTTTGACTGAAGTGCTACCCCAGCAACATTTTCATTGGAGACACCAAATAGGGTAGCTGTATCATTAAGTTGCCTAGGCAGGGTAATTGTTTTAAAGTCCATCTAGAGAGCGTGGAGATTTAATCATGGAGAATTCAATGGAAATGGAATTGACAAGGCAGTTGAACTCTCAGTAAATCAGGCACTCCCTCTTTGAAGTAGAACTACAACCAAACTTTTCGCTATACTTACCCAAGAAGTCGCTCCTGAGCAGATTCTGACAATTGGGCAATATTAAAAGTGGCTGAATCAGTGAATGAACCGCCAAAACCAAGAACTTCTTGCATTTTAATGTTTCTGTTGACAATTAATTTAGTACCTATAAGACCAAAAGATATAGAAGTGAATCATCTATAAACAGATAGAGCTAGATAGTAGCAATTTAATTCCTTTATGAGTGGAACGGTTAGATTGAGATTGCTGTTAAACATACTGAACAGGATATTAAAATTATTTCTACCTCCTCAACAAACAGTGACGAAAAATAATGTTTTTAAGTTCCTTTTAAAAAAAAATTGGGATTGTCTTGTTTATGTTTAGGATTAATTTGGCACTTATGAAAGAGCAGAGCAAGAATAAACTCGAAAATAGTTTTAGATAAAGCAGAACTAGATAAAAATTAGAAAATAGAGACAAATTGCCACAATTTGGCACATAATTTGGCACATGTGAAAAAGTAGAACTAAAAAAGACTAGAAAACAGTTAGAGAGAAAGAAGAAATAGATGAAACTAGAAAAATAGAGACAAATTAGCACAATTTTGCACATACGTTGGCACCTATGAAAAAATAGAACAAGAAAAAAACTAGAAAATAGCTGGAGAGAAAGCAAAACTAGATACAACTAGAAAACAGAGACAAATTACATTCTATAGAGCTATTTTAGTGATAATAGGTCACTACATAGCTATGAGACTAGTCATGCTGATAATTTTGTTGTGACACATAGAAGTGGAACCAGGGCAGGTTTCCCACTAGATTTTCAGGGTCCCATTTTTGGATTTCCATTCCAGGGAGTATCTGGGTAGTTGAGCACCTCGGGTAATTTAAAAGTAATTTGAAAAAATATTTATTAGGAAAAGTTTCGTAGTTTTTATTTATTTATTATTAATATTATTGTTCTTATTTGGTCTATTATTTTTATGGTAGAATGGTTGATGAGAGACTGGTTATAGTTTTATTTTGGTTATGTAATTTATTTAGTTTTATTTAATTTTCTTTTTTGTTTCATTAATTATTTGTTTTAAAAAATGTACGTAGCCGCCCCATCGCAAGTGCTTTTTATACCATTTTGGAATGGTTATTAGTAATTTAGTTTTTATATTTTTGTTTGTAAATAAAAAAATGAAATGGAAAAAAAATTGTTCTGTGGACGAAACTATGGGACATTATTAAAGTTTTCTAGAAAGAGTTTTTCGGATTTTAAGAAATTCCAAGGAGCTAATTTTCCTCCCTCACAAAAAAAGACCAGTTAAACCATTGTACACTGGTTTGTAGACTATTGTGGTTGTGGCAATTGCTACAGCCTAGTAAGACCTCTATACCTCGCTGTTTACTCTAAAGTTTGATTTTTTGTTCCAACTATTTAAGGATGACCCCTAAAATACAAGGCCCGATTAATTAGAATAATACTTTTTTTTAAGTTCTAAAAAAATCTTTAGCGCAAAGAGCGAATCATTGAGGAAGGGACGAATCACTCAATTACATATCCATTTCTGTTCATTTTAAGTTTTAAAATTTCTCCTTCCTTTCGGTTGAAAAAAATTGTCTTTTTATTGAATTTCTGATCGTTTTTTAAGTAATACCTGGAAATACGGCTGCCCTTCCATAGAAAATTTCCTTCCTCCATGAAAAGTTTCTCCATGGAAAGATTCTACCACGTAACCTCCCCCCTCACTAAGACCTCCCAGGTCATCATCCCTAACCTGCCAGGGTTAAGTCATCCTCAAAGGCATAACTATCATATCTCTTCATCTCAAAATTTTGATCGGGTTACTTTGGAGAAAAAATGGGCGTGGGAGGGGGGCTAGCCAACCTCCAATATTTTTGGCAAAAAGGGCACTAGAACTTTTGATTACTGATCAAATGAGCCCCCTCTAGATCTTCTAGGATAACTGGCTCGATACGATCCTCCCTGAGTAAAACATACAAAAAACAACAACAAATAAACACTCATCCTTGATCTTTCTTCTTCAATAAATGCAAAATTCCACATTTTGTATGTAGGAGCTTGAAACCTCTACAGTAGGGTTCTCTGATATGTTGAACCTGAGGGTGTGATTTTCATTTTGGTCACTTGATGTTTTGGAGGTGAATCCTCCTTTTTTCAAAAATATGGCAAATTTTCTCCGTCTCGCAACTTTTGATGAGTAACATTAAACTTGATGAATTTTATATATTTCAAATAAGTATCAAAATTCAATTCTTTTGATCTATTGCTATCAAGAGTCTGTTTATTAGAGTTTCGGTAGCTATTGAAACTGGAAATAAAACGCAGAATCCAGCACAGTTTAAATAAAGGCTAAGCCTCAATACAAACAAAAGAAATCCGACAAAAATCTATGGTATAGTAATTTTTATTTCAACTATTTCCTGGTATAGCCCTATAATAGGCTCGATTAAATTATTCGACCAATGAGGATGATTCTTAAGAATTATTTCCATCAAAACCTGTCTGAGATAATGGATAATGTACGAAATTTATAGCCATTACCCTTGTAGTTGTGGAAAGTGGTTTTGAGCCTGGAGGCACGCTTATTAGACTTTTGAAAAAATAGGTATCTAAAATTTTAATCTGATATAATCAGGGCTAAGGAATGGCCAAATAGAAGAAAAGGGCATGGGAGGGAGTCTAGTTGCTTTCATCAGTGTTTGCACTTATTAAGGGCCCTAGAATTTTAAATTTTCAGTCGAATGAGCTACCACGAACTGTTTGACCAGCGTACAAATAAATTGTTCCAGGCCATGGTTGGCCTCTCAAATATATAAGGTGCAAAAAAAAAACGGCCAACAATTATTGTATGATTGGCTTGAAGCTTATAACCTAAGTCCTAGGACTAAAGCAGCACCAACACGGAATAAAAAAAAAGATTGTTTTCCCTCAAAATAGGACCCAAAGAAGGACCAGAGAGTTTTTTCATTGCCGCTGATTATTGAAACTTAGGAGTTGCTCATTCAACTGAAAGTTTAAAATTAATAGGGTCCTCAATAAGTGCGAAAAACTGATGAGAAATGCCAGTCTCCCTCCGATGCTATTTCTTCTATCTGGCACTCCCAAAGCTCTGATTATATCAGATTAACATTTTTAGATAGCCATTTTATCAGAAAGTCTAATAATCGCGCCTCCAAGGTCAAAACTATCCTCCACAACTACAGGGGTAATGGCCTTAAATTCAATGCATTATCCGTTATCTCAGTTAGGTTTTAACGAAAATAATTCTTAACAATTATCGGTACATCCGTATTAAATGGCACATACTCGAGAATATGGATCCCGAAGATGAGGCAATAACTGGTTTTCAAGGTCTTTATACCAGGCAATTAGCTTCGGCTCGGTGGAAAACAACACTGTAGCTATATTCTAATTAAATATTTAGTTGGTATTTTAGTTAGGTTAGGTATTTAATATAATGTGTTCTGTGCAGCCCCCCTACCGTAATTCTTTGCTGTAGTTTTCATAATTTTGTTACTAAAGTAGTGAATTTTCATCTTATTTTGTTTTATTTCATTAGTATTCACCAAAACTTCACTTATCGAGTGTTAACCATGTAACACGGAAGTAAAGAACTATCTTCATATGTTAAATAATTCAATTGAGCCAATTATAGTGCTATAACAGAAAATAAATGAAACAAGGAACTGTCATACCATAGGTTTCTGTTGGATTTTTTTTGTTTGTGCAGAAATTTGTGCATATGCACACGTGCTTAAACTGTGCTGGTTTCGCGCTAGTAATTCCAGTATTTGCATTCCATAGGTTTCAAATGCATTGTGACGATTGAATTTGTTATTTTAATATTTCCAAAACAATTTATAAGTAATGATCAAACATATAAATATCTTAGGAAAATAGTTGTTGATGTCTTAATTTTTAGTACAGATTATAAACTGAAGATTAGTCTAGCTGCCTTTTGACTATAAATTATTTTGTTCGTTTTATTCAAACAAATTGAACAATTGAAAAAACAAATTGGAAAAATTAATTGACTTATTAAATAAATTAAAAAATTGTTGCAATTTTTAAGAAGCTCTCATGCCTATGATGATGGTAAATCTGATTCTATGGCTCAGCTTATATGATTCATTATTTGGAAAAAACTACGTTTTCTAAAGAGTTAAAGAGGCTGAGTCACAAGTTCGAACCTTAAAACGTACAGGGATTAGGAGGTGCAGTTAAGGGGCTGCCGCCCCCCAAACCCCCGCTTCCGTATATGAAAGGGGCTGTGCCCTCCTCAACGCCTCGCTCTTTAAGCTAAAGTTTGACTTTCTCACAACTCTTTTTTTTAAACAATAAAAACTTTAGCGTAAAGAGCGAGGCGTTGAGG
>JAQQPU010020590.1:3710-15373 GCA_029168905.1 Artemia sp. Kazakhstan ARC1039
GAAACTTGTTTAATTTTATTTACGAACGTTTTTATTATTATAATATACGTAACTTACGAATTAACTTACGTAACGAACTTCTATATTCATAGATTTTTAATACGTATATTAGGGGGTTCTACCCCTAGTCAATACCTTGCTCTTTAAGCTAAAGTCCGAATTTTGTTCCAATTCTTTAAAAATGACCCTTAATCACAAAGGCCGTTAATTAGAATAAATAGCTCTTATGAAAGTACTAAAAAATCTTTGGCTTAAAGAGCGAGGTATTGACTAGGGGGTGAACCCAATCATATACGTAATATTTTCTGTTCGTTTTAAGTTTTGATGTTGCTCCTTACTTTCAGTTGAAAAACTTTTTTTCTATTTAATTTCTGATCTTTTTCTATAATAATGATGGGAAATCCGGCGCCCCCTTCATAGCAATGTCCCTTCCCCCATGAAAACTTCCTTCATGGAAAGATCCTCCCATATAACCCCCGACCCACCCACCCCCACCTACCAGAAAAAATCCCCCCTGAAAACGTCTGTATTCTTCCGAATCACCAATACTATATGTTAACATTGGGTAAAGTTCATAACTTTCAGCCCTCCCCCTGGGGACTTCGGGGGATTAAGTCATCTTAAAAGACATAGTTATCATATTTTCGACCATGCTGAACAAAATGGCTTTCTCAAAATTTTGATTGGGTGACTTTGAGAAAAAAATGAGCGTGGGAGGGGGCCTAGTGGCCCTCTATTTTTTTGGTCACTTAAAAAGGGTACTAGAACTTTTAGTTTCCGTTCCAATGAGCCCACCCACGATATTCTAGGACCACTGGGTCGATACGATCACCCCTGGGGAAAAAAAAACAACAAAAAAACAAATAAACACGCATCCGTGGTCTTTCTTCTGGCAAAAAATGCAAAATTCCACATTTTTATAGATAGGTGCTTGAAACCTCTACAATAGGGTTTTCTTATACGCTGAATATTATGGTGTGATTTTCATTAAGGTTCTATAATTTTTAGGGGGTCTTTCCCCCTTTTTTAGAAAATCGGCCAAATTTTCTCAGGCGCGTAACTTTTGATGGGTAAGACTAAGCTTGATGAAACTTACATATTTGAAATCAGCATTAAAATCTGATTCTTTTAATGTATCTATTGGTATCAAAATCCCGTTTTTTAGAGTTTCGGTTACCATTGAGCCGGGTCGCTCCTTACTTACAGTTCGTTACCACGAACTGTTTGATGAGTGTTTCTAATAAAGGTAAGAAGTAAATCTTAAACGACTTAAAATCAAGTTGTATAATCAGTTTTCAGTTATATATAATCCAATAAATTTTCAATTCAGTCAATTGTATTGATTTTTTACATTTTTGGCGTTTAATAACCAATTACAATTTTGAATTGCCTTCAAAAATACCTATTGGAACTTATTGTTATTAATTATTTGCTTATTGTGCTTTAGAGCTCATTAAGAGACAATTCGTCCTTTTAGAGATGAGTAATTCTGATATAGATGAGTAGGTAAATCTTAAAACGAGTAAAAATTAAATTGCATTAAATTGCATAATCAAGTCAACTTAAAACGATCAAAATTACTTCTAGCAGGAGTTTAGTTGCTACCGCCTCCTCCCTCACATAACCGTAAAAATTTTAAAGTCTATTGCGTAATTTGTGTTTTTTTGAAAATTATTTGTATATTGAAGAGTGTGCTTTTGTCTTTCAAAACGCCGGCAATAAATACTAAACAAACCACTATAATAATCTAGATGACTGAAAAGAATTAATGAAAACAACCTGAAAATGTAATGTATAATGATATTAATCCCTGGAAACTTGGCAATTTAAGATTTTCTTTTCTTTTTTTTCGAAGTTATAAATATAAAAAAAAAATGTCTTGTATGATTTTTTTTTCAAAAAAGCGCAAATGACGTAATAGGCTTGTTTTTTTTTATTCTGTTCAAACTCCCTCCAAAAATTTCCAAAAATAGTCGGAAATTTTGCAAGTAAAAGTAATTGCAGTCGTATAGTGGCCCTGTAAGTTCCTATCAATGCCCTTACCAGTTCCTAGAATTTTGCAGATATTTCTATTTGATAACTTGGGTGCAAATAGTGCCTTTGATTTAGCTCAACATACCCCTCGACATTCTTCCAAATTTTACCTCATTCCCTCAGCCTTTTTGGACAAACCCAGGATCAAACATTCCTCCTATCCAAAAGATAAATCCTGCCTGTAAAAAATAGACAAACTTTACATAATCTACATTCCTGGCCAAGGAGCTGCGGGGGCATGGTATCCCTGGAGGTATAATTGTTAGATTTTGAATAAAATTGTTTTGAAAAAAAATGGCTGAAGCGATTAAGTTGAAACTTTCAGGGTACTTTGAGGGGATGTTGAATAGGGATTGGAGGGTAACCAGCCCCCCTCCCTTTCTCCTTGCCATTTTTAGCTGCCCCCTCTCCTCAACGCTGATTGAAATTTTGAAATAATCCTGTTTTTCAAACTAGTCAAAAGGTCTAAAAGCTATGCCTCTAGAATGTCATGCCCCCCACCAACACTGGTTCATGGATGGTAAGTTATGCAACTCGCACATTGTTTACGTGCCAGATTTGTCATAAGAAAAAGAGGAAATTTCTAATCTTAGGTGTATCCAAAAGGGTAAGAGTATTAAGGTAAAACTTTGGAGAACGTTGATGGATATGTTAAACTATACAGTGTTAAACTGTATGCCACCAGGCATGTGCGCTGTTTTGTGACATTTATTTATGTACGTGTTATAAATAAAAATATTCTACTCTACTCTACTAAATCTAAAGGTACTATGTCCATCCAGTTTATCAACGAGGGGGATCTACAATATTTTAAGAATGGCTGAGGGTATTAATTGGCTGAAGCTATGTTGAAAAGTTGTCGGAAGGCTGCCAGCTCCCCCTCCCCTTCCCGTGCCTTTTTTAGATGCCTTCCCTCCAAAAATATTTGATCAAAATTTCAAAATAGTCATCTTGTTCAAAATAATCTAGAGGTCAAACAACTATGCGTACTGGGATGACATAATCCCTCACTGGTGTTGAAACGGACGCTGACCACAATAAAAAAACACTATGTTCATGCAGGTTTCAAAGGGTATATCAGCAATATGTGAGGAGCGGCTGGGGATATTAAGTTGAAACTTCCAGAGTATGTTGATGGGGATGTTGAAAAGTGATTGGAGGGCAACGTGCCCACCACTTGCCCTTAGGAGATGTCCCTGCCTTCAGCGCTGATCGAAATTTTTAAAAAGGGATTTTGTTCAAAATAGCCAAAAGTTTTAGATACTGTGCCTCCGGGGATGCAATGTTCCCCAAAGCTCCCCGGGCAAAGGTTGTAAATTATGCAATTTGCCCTTTTTTACATGGAGGATTTATCATCAGGAAAAGGGGGACTGTTTGATTCTGGATGTGTCGGAAAAGGCTAAGGGTATTAACGTTAAAATTCTGGGAATGCTGTAGTGTGTGGTAAACTAAACCAAAAGACACTATGTTCATCCAGTTTATCAAAAAGGCTTATCTATAAAATCTTAATAAAGTTGCCCATTGTTTATATATAAGGTTGGTCATTGGGAAGTGGGGGCTTTCTCGATCTCGAGTCTCCAAAAAGACTAAGGGTATTAAGGTAATACTTTTAGAAAATGTGTAGATACAAAATCAAAGCAGGATAGTTGTCAAACGGGCGCAATAGCAATATCTAAGGAACGGCTTAGGGTATTTACCATTGCAAGGATTTTTAACCTTGCATGGTGTGTTGAGGATTATGTTAAAGAGGGATTGGAGGGCAACCACCAGACCCCCCTCCACTCTTGGTGTTTCTGATGCCTCCACTAACGCTAATTCTGAACATGTATTTTATTCAAAACAGTCAAAAGACCAAACAATTATGTCTCCAGCGATACCATGCCCCCCATAGCCCCCGGGGTGAGGTATCCAAATTATGTAATTTATTCATATTTACATGCAAGATTTATTATCGAGGAAGGAAGGATTGTTTGATCCTGTGTGTCTGAATAGGCTAAGGGTATTGAGGCAAAATTTTGGGGAATATTGAGGTAAATCAAAAGATACTATGGGTATCCAAGTTATGAAAAAGGTGTATCTACAATGTCTCAGGAATGGGTAAGGGTATTATCTGGAAACTTTTAGGGCCACCACTACTGCAACTGCTACTGTAACTGCAACTGCGTCTACTCGTGACTGTGACTGCAACGACGGGGAATTTGATCGAAACTGATCGAAATTTTGAAATAAGACATTTGTTCAAAATAGTCAAAAGGTCTAATCACTATGCTTCCGGAGATACGAAACTCCTCCTCAGCCTCCAGGTTAAGGGTTGATGCAATTTTTCCATTGCTTATATACAGGATTTACCATTTTGAAAAGGGAAATGTTTGATCGGGGGTATGTCTTAAAAAGCTAAAGGTGTTAAGGTGAAACTTCAGGGAATGTTGAGAGGGATGCTGAACTAAATCAAAAGACACTCTGTGTATCCAGGCTAGCAATAGGGAGAATATGAAATATCTTAGGAACGGTAACTGCGACTGTGACTACTTCCGACTGTGAATTTGACTGCTTGCAACTGCGGTTACATCTGCTTGTGACTACTTTCAGGTAATGTTCAGGGGGTTGTTAAACAAAATCAGAACACAGTATGTGCATGCTGATTGTCAAAGGGCGCATCAGCAGTATCAGGACATTAAGTTGAACTCTGCCTGGAGCGCAAAGAGCCCCATTTTTCATTTTAAATCCCCTAAACACAGATCAAAACAATGAAATAACCACTTAGTTCAAAATAGTCAAAAGGTCTAGTGACTATATCTCTGGGGATATCATGCCCCCTACAGCCTCTGGAGAAAGGGTTGTAAATTATGCAATTTACCAACAGGATTTATCATTGGGAAATATGGGGAATGATTGATCCTGAATGTGTCAGTAAACGCTATTAAGGTGAAACTTCAGGTAATGATGAGGCTGGTGCTCAACTAATTTAAAAGACACTATTTGCATCCAGGTTAACAAAAGACTGTGTATCATAGGGCTGATTCTCGGTATTATCTTTACTCTTTCAGGACCACTAATGATACAACTATTGTAACTGCCACCGTGACTACTTGTGACTGCGACTATTTTCGATGCAATTATGACTACTTGAGACCACTTGCAAGTGTGACTACTTTCAGCTTCAACCATCTCTACTTGAGACTGAGACTGTGACTGCTTGTGGCTGTGACTACTTGTGACGGTTCCCGATACTGCTTGGGACTGCGGTGGGGAATAGTTGCATCTGCTAATGTGACTGCTTTTGACTTTGACTATTTTCGACTATATTTACTTGTGACTGCAAATACTAGTGAATACAACTGCTTTTGACTGTAAATAAGGCTACTTGAGATTGCGACGGTGATTTTTTTTTTTTTTTTTTTTTTTTTTTTTACTGCAACTACTTGCAACTGCGACTATTTGTGACTGTGACAACTTTCTACTATGTCTATTTGTGATTGCGACTACTTAAGCCTGCGAATACTTCCGACTAGCTCTGCTTGCGAATACGATGAATTATAACCGCGACTGCAACTACTCGCGACTGTGAATACGAATCCAACTCTACTGCTACTATGACTACTTACGACTTGGACTACTCGCAACTGTAACTACGACTGCTTGCAACTGCAAAGTGCGACAACTTTTGACTATGAGTGTGAAAACTCAAAGCTGCAACTGCTACTGCTTACGACTTTAACTACTGCTGTTAGTACTGCTACTGCGATTGTGACCGTAAATACTACTGCAACTTCCACTAATATAACTAAATCTATTGAACTAAATCAAAAGAGTTTAACTGCATCTTGCTTGTCAAAATGGCATATTGCATTCAGGTTAACAAAAAGGCTTATCGGTAATGTATCACGGAAGTCTAAAGTTATTAAAATGTAAATTTCACTGAGTAAGGATAGAGATGTTGCATTAAATCAAAAGACACCAGGTACATTCATGCTGTTAAGAGAGTGCATCTGAGCGTATCTGTATTGATCTGAGGAACGGTTATGGGTATTAAGTTGAAATATGAAGCTAAGAGAGGAAAGGAAATAATAAAAGAAAAAATAAAATAAGAGTGAGAAAACGAGGATTTTGTCAGGCAGTGGCAAATCACGAAGACGAAGATCAAGCCCCTGTAGCAATAGATAAGTCCCTGAGATTGGAAAATAAAAATTACAACTTTGATTCCGCTTTGGCCCTTCATATATTCTAAAATCCTACACATCTTGTTCTTTTTGAGGAGGCAACTTTAATATCTACTGTAAATGGCCTACCGCAATCTTTTAAAGAGGTAATTGAGATAAAAAAAAACTATAGAAACAGAAATTTGGCTATAAATAGAGACACCGGATATATTTCATTAAGCTCAATTTATAACAATTTAATACTAAAAGACTCAATTAATATTTGCACCCAGTCAAATTTAAGAGACACTATTTGCACATATAAAATATTGCTTGGCAAAAAATTCTTGCTTAAATTATTGCTCTTTGGTAAATCCTTTTTTCATTGATCTCGGCCTGGTCTTTCATTCAGTCTCTGTTCGCATCTTGTTGAGTAAACTCCAAAAGCTTAGATTTTTGTTGCTTTCTTTTTTGTTTTTCTTTTTTGTTTAGCACTGAGGACGACTTGGCGAAGGTCCTTGTCGAAATATTTGCTTGTTCTTCGTCTTCATGTTTTGCCACTGGCTGACAAAATCCTTGTTTTCTCACCCTTTTTTTATTTTATTTTTCTTTTATTATTTCCTTTCCTCTCTTAGCTTCATATGTCATGTATAGCCAGTGTGGTTTTAGAATGTTATTAAGTTGAAACCTTCGTAGAATATTAAGAGCGGTGTTAAACAATACCAAAAGACACTATGTGTATCCAGGTTGTCAAAATGGTATATCTTCAGTATTTTAAGAACAGCTAGGGAACGGTATCAAATTGAGACACACTGTTTTACTGGCACAATTTTTTTGTTCATTAAATAAGATGATGGAAATAAATGACCTAAAATCAATTTAGAAGAAGATCGGTCTCAGTCGGTAAATAAAGCAATCTCAAAAGTAATCTTACCCAAATCAGTCGTTGAAAATCGCCGCCCATTCCGGAAAACCCGCTGCCCACTTTTGTAGTTTTTGCGGAAAAGGTAGACCCCACTTCATACCAGATTTATGAATTTGACATTATATTTTGAAAAGCTCTATATAATTCATGTGCGGACCACCAAGTATGGTGTATTATGATGTATAGTGGCTATCAAATCAAGTATGGTGACAACCAAGTATGGAGTATGGTGACCACCATATCAAGTATGGTGTAGTATGGTGTATGGGGACCACCATAGTATGGTGATCACTAAGTATGGTTGTTAAGCCAGAACTTACAGTGTCGGGAGTGTAATGGCGTCTGACAGTCTATTTCTGTTTGTCGTTAAATTTTATGGATATGCGACAACTGTATAGGAGTCACACATGTTTTATGATAATTTGTTTTGTTTTGCTTCTGTTTCATATGTTTATTTCGATTATATGTTTATTTCTGTTTAAGTAACATTTCTCAATGTTAAAAAATGCAGCTCACCCTTTGCTTGTGTCTTAGTCGTGATATTAGTATCTCGCGGCAAGCAAACCAACTTTTGAACTAGGACAACTACTTTTGTTTTCATATTGATGCTTAATCCTTTATGGGCCAACCATAGTTGGATCGACTCTTTTGTACAAAAGCCAGTTCATCAGATGCGCCATTTCGAAAGTTTTGAGAGGTTTAAATATTAGAAAGTCTAAGCTCCCATTAGTCTTCAACTTTTTAGTAGAAAGGTAGACAGGTAGCTCTCTGTTTAAATCGGGAACATGCAGCTGTTTTCTATATGTGTGATTGGAGGCAGAAAGTTGGTCCATGCCCCCTCTCTCCAACAAAGCCCTTCTTACCAACTTTTTAGCAGAAAAGTAGGCATGTTTCATCTTGTCTGAAGAGATATCTCGCAAGGGTTTCTTTGCAAAACCAAAGTGGGCAAAGGGCCTCTCCAATGCTTGATTGGTCCCACAATCAACTTTTTACTATAAAGGTAGGCATGCTACAGCAAGGCTGTTCAATCTTTTTGGTTCACGGACCAAAGTGTCCCCTCCAAAACCACCCCCACAGCTAATTTTTCAGCAGAATTGGAGTTGCTTGTGGATCGACTGGAAATTTATGGGGACGCACCCTGGACCAGTTGAATATAGGCCTAATAATGACGATTTTAAGAAACATCATTCTCTTCTTTTATGGTGCTTGCACAAAATTGTTTGGTTCTGCTTGAAACTTCTGTGGTAAGTACTTTAGATCAAGGGAACAGAAAGCACGTAACATAGGCGTGCGAAAATTTCTGGATATCCTCAAAATTTGATAGCCTAAGAGACTTTTACCAAGCAGTATTTGAACGTTAAATTATACTATTGGGAGGGTTCAATGTTTCATAGTTAGGGGACTTAACCCTTTTAAGTGAAAATTGTGAAGCAGGAGTGCCTTCAAGAGGAGGATTAGATAGCATTGCTAAAAACTATTAGTGTCTTGTAATATATGTTTGAGCGTATGTAAATTTCTTTTCCATCTCTATCGTGGGGAGGAATTTGCCATCAAAAATCGTAAAGCTCGCTAGTTTTGTTTACGTTTAAGAGTGGAAAAAATTATTCTACATGCAAGTGGCAAGGTAACAACTAAAAATAATGACGCAAAGCAGTAGCGTAGTGTCACAATTACTGCTACTACTATACTTCAGAACTAATATACTTCAGAACTAAGCCCGCCTGAAGCCGATGCAGCTGTGAAAGCTCCCCCTCCACCCCTATCAATCCAAACCTTCAATTTTCACGCCCTTCTGTGAAGTACCAAATTCCTTTAAATCCTTTCTTGTGACCTATTCCCAACTCATTTGGTGGCGAACTACTTTACGCTTCGCCCCAGGTGGATTGTCAAAACCGCATCTTTGCCGATATGACATCCTTCAGTTGTAAAACATGGCCAGGGCTGCTTAACCTTTCTTTCATTGCATCCATAGAAAATGGAATCGAATAAGCTTTTTCATACAGCTTAAATTTTTGGTATCCGGTAAGTCAAACTTTGATATGCGGTATAGTCAAGAAAATCAGTGGTAAAACAGTCAAAAATGTTTACTTTATTCTTGATATTTCCCCTGAAACTACTGCTAATTCACTGAATAAACACCTTGCCGCTATTGCACAAACCTCCCTGCTCTCGCATGTAATATTCCCTGCCCCCAGACCCCCAGACCAGACCAGGATATCCCAGGATATCCATGTGGCGAAAATATATAAACTAAAGAGAACTTCTACATGCCCTCTTGATATTCCAATTGATTTAGTACAAGCATTTCCTGGTAAGTTACCAAAACCTTTATCAAATATCAAACAGTTCGTGGTAACGAACTGTAAGTAAGGAGCGACCCGGCTCAATGGTAACCGAAACTCTAGAAAACGGTTTTTTGATATCAATAGATACATCAAAAGAATAAGATTTCAATGCTGATTTCAAATATATAACTTTCATCAAGTTTAGTGCTACCCATCAAAAGTTACGCGCCTGAGAAAATTTGGCTCATTTTCAAAAAAAGGGAGAAAGACCCCCTAAAAGTTATAGAACCTTAATGAAAATCACGCCATCATATTCAGTGTATCCGATAACCCTACTGTAGAGGTTTCAAGCTCCTATTTACAAAAATGTGGAATTTTGCATATTTTGCCAGAAGAAAGATCACGGATGCGTGTTTATTTGTTTGTTTTTTGTTTTTTTTTCAGGGGTGATCGCATCGACCCAGTGGTCCTAGAATATCGTGGGAGGGCTCATTGGAACGTAAATTGAAAGTTCTAGTGCCCTTTTTAAGTGACCAAAAAAAGAAGGGCAACTAGGCCCCCTCCCACGCTTATTTTTTCCCAAAGTCACCCGATCAAAATTTTGAGATATTTTGACACCTTTGGTCCTCAGTTTTATAGATCAGTAGCAAGCGTTCTATTCTGTTGATAGAAGAGCTTTAGTCAAGGTTTTATCCCTGTATGGTATACCAGACAAATACATTAAATTGATTAGTGCTATGTGCAAGAATAACACTGCTGCGGTTAAGGTAGGAAATTTTGAAGGAAAGAAAAGGAACGGTAAGGAAAGAAATTTTGCATATTTTGCCAGAAGAAAGATCACGGATGCGTGTTTATTTGTTTGTTTTTTGTTTTTTTTTTCAGGGGTGATCGCATCGACCCAGTGGTCCTAGAATATCGTGGGAGGGCTCATTGGAACGTAAATTGAAAGTTCTAGTGCCCTTTTTAAGTGACCAAAAAAAGAAGGGCAACTAGGCCCCCTCCCACGCTTATTTTTTCCCAAAGTCACCCGATCAAAATTTTGAGATAGCCATTTTGTTCAGCATGGTCGAAAATATGATAAATATGTCTTTTAGGATGACTTAATCCCCCGAAGTCCCCAGCGGGAGGGCTAAAAGCTATGAACTTTACCCAATGTTAACATATAGTATTGGTTATTGGGAAGTATACAGAAGTTATCAGGAGGTTTTTTTTCTGGTAGTGGGAGGGAAGGGTGGGTCGGGGGTTATGTTGGAGGATCTGTCCATGAAGGAAGTTTTCATAGGGGAAGGGAAATTACCATGAAGGGGCGCTGGACTTGCCAGCATTATTTATTGGTTATTGGGAAGTATACAGACATTTTCAGGAAGGATTTTTTCTGGAGAGGGGGGGCTAGAGGAGGGGGTTACTCTGGAGAATCTTTCCGTGGAGGATGTTTCTTTGGGGCAAGGGACATTTCTATGAAGGGGGCGCCGGATTTCCAAGCATTATTTAAAAAACGATCAGAAATTAAATAAAAAAAACAAGTTTTTTCAACTGAAAGTAAGAAGGAACATTAGAACTTAAAACGAACAGAAATTATAACGCATGTGAGGGGGTTCTCCCCCAAGTCAATACCTCGCTCTTTACGCTACAGTTTTTTTTTAGTGCTTTCAAAAGAGCTATCTATTCTAATTAAACGGCCTTTGTGATTCAGGGGTTTGTGAATCAAAATTTTTTTTAACTTTTAACGTAAAGAGCGTGGTATTGACTAAGGGAAGAACCCCCTCATATACGTAATAACATATACGTAATAAAAAAAAGCAATAAAAAACAAGCGATACGGCTCAATAGCAATCGAAACTTTTAAAAACGGAATTTTGATGTCAATAAATGTATCAATAGAATGTGTTTATAATGCTGATTGTAAATATATAAATTTTATTAAGTTTAGTATTACTCATCAAAGGCTACGAGCCTGAAAAAATTTCCTCGATTTTTAAAGAGGGGGGAAACATCCCCTACAATTGAAAGAATTTTAATGAAAATCACACCGTCAGATTCAGCGTATCAGAAAACCCTATTACATAAGGTTTCAAGCTCATATCTGCAAAAATCTGCAACTTTGTATTTTTTGCCAGAAGAAAAATATACGAATATAGAAGTTAGTTACGTAAGTTAATTTGTAAAGACATCCATTTAGCAAAAGAAAAGTAAAATTTTTATGCAAATTTTGTTTACTTATTCAATGACGGTTAGCCAAAATAAAAGCTGCATTAACTAAAAAACGATCAGAAATTAAAT
>JAQQPU010020591.1:0-15370 GCA_029168905.1 Artemia sp. Kazakhstan ARC1039
GACGGCGGAAACAATTCTGCCACCACCGAAAAATTATCGGCAACGTGACGTCAATTTTTCGGCGTTTCCTCTATTTTTATAAATTTTTCGGCCACTTTTAAAAAGTTTTGAAAACCTTATTGGTATCAGTTTTTATCAGAATTCAGTCCACAATTCATTTTTAGCTTGATTACCATGTTTAAATTAAGCTCTAAAGCTGGAATTAAACAAATGTACTTGCACCTTAAATCCCAGGCTAATTTATGAAACCTCGATGGAATCTGAAGTTTATGTCTTACTTCATGTCTGAATTTCCAGGTCTTGCAACCTGCATTCCACTTCTTTGACTACTTTACCCCTTAACGCATCACTCTCTACGCTACAGAAGCTATTATTTCTTATGCCTCAAGATTAAATCCTCTCGCTTAAGAGTGATATAGGCTAATAAAAGTTTTAAATTTAAACGTTTCAACGGACTAATTTGAGAATGAAAGATTCTTTACTATCCTTCCCATCTCGGCAATTAAGGTACCGCGGTTGTGGACGTACTTGGACATGGTGGGTAAGCAAATTAAACGATCAAAGTTTTACTTTAGTGACTAGGATTTTTTATTTTTTTTTTTTTTTTTTTTTTCTTACATAGCCAATTTTCAGAAAACTTAGCATGTCGTTCTGTAAGAACAGTTCGTTCTGAGGTGTTAGAAGAAAAGGAGGAAGAATTTTGTAAAGAAATGGTTTTATATAAAAAGAGGCAACATCTTATAAAGAAAAGCATTATATATTATTAAATTTTTAATTTTAGCTCTAAATTTCAGAGTTTAATTTGAATTAAGTTTTAAATTCCCCATCTTGTCAATTCTCAGGCAGTTCAAGGAGCCAGAATAAAAAATTTCAAAAAACAGCTAGAAATAAACTCTATCACCTTCCTTTAAAGCTTTGACAAACTTGTTGTTATCATGTACATAAAAAAGCTTTTTTGCACGGTGTGGGACCAACAAAAAACTTAGCAGCAACAATTGGTCCTGCACTCTTGAAAACCCTTTCTGCTACCGTCAACGATAGAACTTTTCTTGCCAAAGCTGCAATCCATGGCAGCTGATTAAAATATCCTTTCCAGGAGGCAGTGGTTGTATTGATTGCATCAACTAGGGCAGGATCTTTTGATATCCTGGTATGGGCTGACAGGACCCAATTTAAATCTACTTGACGCCGAACCACATCATCATTTTCATCCTAATCTGCATTATTGTTCTGACACATTATTGGCTCAAGCAGCCTCGTTTTAATCATATATGATCATGAAAAGATTTAGAGTTGCTGCTCTTCTGAGAAACCCCACTAGCCACATTCAAACAACTGTTTGGGGTAGCTAATCCACTGACAGCACCAGAGATTACAGCCTCCTCTTCAGGCTTTTCGAGGGCCCTGTCCTCTTTGTACAAAAGAATTTCTACTGCACTAAAACGCTCACCACAAGTTGAAATGGAGGGACCTAATGTGGATTGGACAAATACGGTTCGCAGGAGATGTGATAAAGTACCTTATGTCAGCCGCCAGCACTAGAGGCTCAACCATTTTGAACGAGAATTCCCTTCTTGTCAGTAAACCATCAAGAAGGTAAGACGCTCATCAGTTTCATTTGTCTTGAATGTTTCAGAGTCCAAAAGTGCAGCTGTCACCATGAGATCATCCCTGGGGAAGCAAAAGTCAAACTAGTTTTTCGCATTTTCTTTCAGAAGCGAAATACAGCTACTATCAATAGGCTGCTCCTCAAGATGACCTTCTAGGAGGTTTCACCAGAGCAGAGCAACATTTCGGGTGGAAAGGAATTCTTCCTCTATAGCCTTGACTGTAGCAGACAAACTTTGTGGTAGAGAGAAAAGGTCACACATCAGTTCATATTCCTCATCATCGAGAACATGATCAGTTTCCCAATTTTACACAAAAAATTGTTTGAGGGCCTTTGTGTTGAATAGCACTTTGCATCATACTATGATGCATTCCATCTTGTGGGCAAACGCCTTTCCAGGGACCTGCATTGTTCATATCTTGATAACAGAGGAGGTAGATCATCAACAACCTGCACAATGTGCAACTGAGTATCAACATCAATAACCTCATCTAAATCACAAAATGTTTTAAGGAATTCATTGCCATTTTAAAATTGATTTTTTTCGAAAAGGATGTTAGGAGGACAAAAAGATCGTATATAAGTTTAGTCCTTCCACTTTGTACATGCTTCAATGTAGGCTACATATGTATAAATACATTTTGGGTGGGGAGTAAGGGGGTTAATCATAAATTTTTTCCATCTTGCTTTCAGGCCTTAGTATAATAGCTGTATTTTTGCATATGGTAAGAAATCAATAAGTAAGGTAGTCAAGGAATATCAAGGCTAGTCGAAACAAATTTTAGTTAAAAAGTATTACATTGTAGCAGAGCACAGAAACAAGTGAATGATAATCTGAAGTCCATAGTTGACGAGCGCCATCTCAACACTCTTCAGTCTAAGTTGTTTTGTACAATCTAGGGAATCCGAAAGACAGACTTTGTCAGCAACGACTGCCGACGAAGTATGACTTTAAAGTCATCATTGTCACATCTGGTAGCCGAGCAGACAATTTGTCGGGTTAGACATCTTTTGAGATTAACTGCCGATATTCCAGCCCAGATTCTTTGTGACTTTGAACCAACCAGTAGTGGCTGGATGCGTCCAAGCAGAAGACCCAAGTTCTGGTGAAGTGATAGCCTTGGGATTTTTCTGGATCAAGCTGGAATTTTGCTGTCTAATGCAGAGGCTCTAGCTGCAGACCTTCCCATGTGGAGAAAGATGACGATACTCCAGACGCCACCCCGGCATTAGGTAAACAACGTAACATAGTCAAAGAGTAGATCCAAAAACCCTTTGATAGGATCCAATATTTTTGCATGTACTGTTAGATAGTAGATTTTGCATTACATTTGCCTCTCAATAATATCAGAAAATAATTCGGCACTAAAAATTTCCTGCGGCACGCCACCACTGACCGTATTGGTGGTGGCATTGGTGCGCTGAAGTCTTTTCGATAGGGGCGCAATATAAGTTTTTCAGTGGTGCGCCGCCGGTTTTCGGCACGGCTTCGGGGATTAACTGATTATTGTAGATGTCTACCTAACGGAGATATATTTGCAAATCCAACATAAAATTTAATCAAGACTATTAAACTGATGGAGTTCTGCTACACTGTATCAACTAATGGGGGGAAGGGTCATCCCCAAAATCCCTCACTTCCCCTCCCCCTCCCCCCCTCTGATTTAAAAAAATATCGTTTATGGGCAATTGTAATGGAAAAAAGTAGCCCCCTAGATTTTGAAACATGCATTTTATCCCCCTCCCTCAATTTTCTTGAATCAATGTCACTGACTGTGTTTGCATTCCTACTCTTCTAATATTAAAAGCATAGAAATTTACGATTAATTCTCAACTTGCTGTCAGACACAATTTTCGAATTAATAACGAGTATGCAAAACAATTAATGAAGACATAAGTAAGGTTATAATCTGCCGTAGGAATTACAAAAGAAATATCAAACTACTTTAACTTATCAACATTAACTTTACTGAAATATATTTAGTTCAATAATTTCAACCAAGTTGCTTTATAAGCATTTACATAAGAAATACCACCTACTTAAATTCACATTTCTAAACAAAAGTATTTGAATTGTTTAGACTGTTAATCCTTATGCGTCAATATGTTATAGTCTGAAAAAAAAACTTGTTAAAATTGGAAAAATTCAAACTAAACTAAACTAACTAAAACTAAAACATAGAAAAATTCTTCTCTATACACTCAAACTTGAGTAACTTTTCATTTTAGTTTCTGTTATACTAATTTAGCTCTTTTTTTTTCTGTTCCACAATCATTTTAAATTTTAAACAATAAAACGTGAACATTTTTACTTATATCAAAACGTTGTCTATGCTACTGAAAAAACTGCTATCCATTTACCACAAATCCTTTCCACAACAACATTGAAAGGCCAAAAGCTTGAATTACTCATCCTCAACTCTTTATCACAGCAAGATCAGAACCTTGATTAGATAATGAATGTTCCAGAAAAGGAATTAAAACAAAGAATGACAAAAATCGTATCTACATGCCTGCTAAGGACGGGGGGAGGGGAAATTTGCAAAAAAATTATTGGGAAAATTTGATTGCTGAGTGTATCTTTTCAAATATTGAGCATCCCCTCCCCCTATTCCATAGAATTACAGTACAGCATAGGCTACAAAATTCGAGGCAGATGGCATTCCTAGTCAGTGGAGAATGTGGGCCGCATGGTTGGACATAAGTGTCCTGTCCCCATTGCTATCCCATAAAATGATGTGGGGTGGATGAGGTGGATGATTAACTGAATATTGGAGATGTCTACCTAATGGAGATATATTTGCAAATCCAACATAAAATTTAATCAAAAGTATTAAACTGATGGAGTTCTGCTACACTGTATCAACTGATGGGGGGGGTCATCCCCAAAATCCCTCACTACCCCTCCCCCCTCTGATTTTAAAAAATATTGTTTTTGGGCAATTGTAATGGAAAAAAGTAGCCCCCTAGATTTTGAAACATGCATTTAACCCCCTCCCTCAATTTTCTTGGATCAATATCACTGGCTGTGTTTGCATTCCTACTCTTCTAATATTAAACGCATAGAAACTTACCAATTACTTAAATTCACATTTCTCAGCAAAAGTATTTAAACTGTTTAGATTGTTAATTATTATGCTTCAACCTGTTGCAGTTTGAAAAAAAAACTTGTTAAAATTGGAAAAATTCTAACTAAACTAACTAAAACTAAAACTAAGAAAAATTGTACTGAATAGGCCTACTCTCAAACTTGAGTTAACTTTTCATTTCAGTTTCTGTTATCCTAGTTTAGCTCTTTATTTTTCTATTCCACAATCATTTTAAATTTTAAACAATAAAATGTGAACAATTTTACTTATATCAAAACGTTGTCTATGCTACTAAAAAAACTGCTATTCATTTACCACAAATCCTTTCACAACAAAATCAAAAGGCCATTAGCTTGAATTACTCATCCTTTAGTCTTTATTATAGCAAGATAAGAACCTTGACTAACCAATGAATATTCCAGAAAAGGAATTAAAACAAAGAATGACAAAAATCGTATCTATAGGGTAAAGGCACTGATGATTTGACAGTTCAATTTCAGAACCACTGTCGAAATTTTCCTTCAAAACGGGATAGCTCTGCTTAGCCGTGACTTAGAGTGCCATCTCTTGGAGCCGTCGTTATATTTCGACGGTGCGAAACGTGGACACTATATCCGGTACACCCAGATAAGAAAAGAACATTCAATTTGGTCAGTTTCCTGTTTTCAACAAGAAAGAAGCTCCCGACAATTTTTCAGGTATGTAATGTTCAAACTGTCATTACTTGGTTATTTATTGCAAGAAAAAGTTGGGATAAGCACCAAAGTGTTGGGATACATTTGATCTTCTCTGAAACGTAGCCACATTAGCTTTTTCTTCATAAAATTAAATGAAAATGGCGACGGAAATTGCATTGTTGAAACTAGGTTCCAAGTGTCGAAAATTCTTGTTCGATGTAGTGGAATACCAGGCGGATTAAAAATGTTCCTTCAGCCACATTCAAGCGTAAATATCGGCTTCTATCAAGGGATTTATTTCTTTGGCGAATATCTTGTAGTAACCTTGTCAAAATTTTGGACGGAAAGCAACAGGCCCTGTCGAAATATAGGTGACTTTGTCAAAACTTCACTGAACATGTAAAACAGATGAGAAATAATAGGTGTCGAAATTCCAGGATCCACTGACAAAACCATAGGCACCATAGCTGTCAAATTTACGGGTGCTTTCTGTGCAACGAGAGATTTTGATGATTATTATTTCTAATAATATTTCAGATGAAAGAACATTTAAACAAAAGGTTTTTTTTAAACTTTGAAGTTTTAGGCTACTTACAGACACTGAATTTTTCCATCATCTGAGGAACTGCTGCTTGGCCTCATACCATGCAGGGGCGTAAATTGCTATGGTGCAGGGGGGCACTTGCCCCCCCCCCCCGCAGACCTCGTTTTGCCTCCCCCCCCCCCCCCCCGCTTGTTTTTGCCCCCCCCCCCAGATTTTTTTAGATTACACCCTTATTTATCCTTCATCCAAATGAAAAATACAAATTTTATCAAATACAAAATCTTATACGAAATGACGCGTAGGCCTATGTTTTGGACAAAACTAAGAATCTGCATATGAAAATAAAATCCACTAAATCAAATAAACTTCTTAAATTTCTTGAAATCCACTCCCGTTTTCCTAGACCCTATCCCTTCCGAAATGCTAGTGAAACAATTTTGTTATACTAAATTTGTTATACTAAATACTATTTGTATTTAATAATGTTTATTAAAATTTGTTGTACCGATTTTGTTATACCAAATACTACATACTTCAAACGATTTTGTTAGTTTTATTACTTCTACTTTTTGCATAGTCTTTTATACTTTTATACATTAAATGAAGTTGAAGAAAAACAAAGAAACAAGAATATACGTGTCAAATAGACCAGGTTCTGCCCACAAGTATTCCCCAAGTATTTAGACGGGTGTCAAATTGGGTTCCAACTTGCGTTGAAAACAGGTAACTTTTTTGTTGTGTCGAATTTGAAGGTGAAAATGCTCTAATTTCGGAAAATTGTTGTTTTGTACCCTTTCCAGACAAAACTTCTCATCAAACAGCTAAATTCCTAGATGATTTTCCTACATACTCAAACCCTTTTCAAACCAAAAATCTTTAAATTAAGATACCTAGAGTGGAAAAACTGGTTTTTTCAAAAACTGTCAAATCATTGGTTCGACACCCAATATGGGTGACGAATTGGGTTCCGACTTGCATCGAAAACAGGTAACTTTTTTGTTGTGTCGAATTTGTAGGTGAAGATGCTCTAATTTCAGAAAATTGGAGTTTTGTGCCCTTTCCAGACAAAACTTCAAACTTCTCATGAAACAGTTAGTTTCCTAGATGTTTTTCCTACATACTGAAATCCTTTTCAAACCAAAAGTCTTTAAACTAAGACTTCTAGAGTAGAAAAACTGTTTTTTTACAAAAACTGTCAAATCATTGGTACCTTTACCCTATGCCTACTATGAATGGGGGGGGGGATAATTTGCTAAAAAATTATTGAGAAAATCTGATTGCTGAATGTATCTTTTCAAATATTGAGCACCCTCCCCCTAATTCCATAAAACTACAGTACAGCATAGGCTGCAAATTTCAAGGCAGATCGAATTCCCAGTCAATGTGCCAAGTGTTGGCTGCATGGTTGGGCACATATATCCTGTCTCTGTCTCTTTCCCCTAAATATGATTTTCTTCAGTATATTTAGATATAAAATTTCTAGATATAAATATCTAGATATAAAACAATACACTTTTGCTGGCAAGCAACATGCCAAAAAAACTAGCTGAGGAAAATTAGCAAGCCGGTTATGTCAAAGGGCAGTAAAAAAAAGCACAGAAATAGCTACCTGGAAAGCAATGTAGAATGATGAAGAGTTTTATAAAGAGTGATGTAACACAGGCTCTCCTCACAAGAAAATGTCCTTGTCAGTTGGATGTTTATGTCAAGCAAAAATTACAGGGTCAAAGAAAATTATTTATGGCCCAGTACCAGACAAGAAATGTTGTCAGTACAGCTCTGACTCAAGTGATGGATGAAGCCTACAAGAACATTGATTACTCCATCAGGAAGAGGCTGAGTCAGCTGTGCTGGAAAAGACCCAAAATCAAGCTGCATTACCCAGATCATGATAGAATGATTAGTCATTCCTTCAATGTAACAATCTTAAAGGCTTATGCGCCTGTTCATGACTCTCCTGACCAAAAGAAAGATTTCTTTTTATATAATCAGCTGCAAAATACAACTAACAACAACTCAAAAACAGATATGCTACTCTTTGCAGAAAACTTCCAGACAAAGACTGATTCTGCATCTGAACAAGATGGAGGTGGTTCATGATGTTTTGATGGCATCTGGCTGCATTGTCATATAGTGCATAATAGCCCATACACAATAAAAACGTTCTTGCAGCATACAATACCTATACATAGACATCAAGAGACAGTCCTGCGACTACTCACGTCAATTTCACTGCTCAAATATTGACCGTTTGAAAATATAAATCATTGGCATTCAACTGTTGAGTGTTGAGGGGAGCTGACACCAGTTCAAAACGGTCTAGACAATTTGTTCTTGCTGCTACACTACTGCTAAGGCTATTAGACCCCAAGCAGCACAGATTACCTCTTAAAAAAGATACTGAGAAATTTCAAATCCCAAAACTAACAGCCAGAGGACAAGATGTTTAGATCTTGAACAAGCACAACAAGAAAATGAGAGTTTAAAAAAAGAAATCATAGAGAGGATCAGGTCAAAAATCAGGGAAATCACACTAGATGCTGCTGCTCAAGTAAACTTGTAAAGAGAACAAATGACATTATAAAAAATGCATGTCTGTAATGCTCACCTCCTTGCATAAGAGGAAAGACACATAAAACAATACCAAATTCAGACAGCTCTGCAAGACAGTGTGTATAATGGCAGGGAAAAATTAAATGCTTACCAGCTAAAGGTGTCTTCAGACTAAGAAGATGCAGCAGCTAAAAATGACCTGTAAATAACATAGGATCCTTAGATAACTCATAATGAAAAAAAAAAAAAACAAAAAAAAACACAAAGATAGAATTACAAAATTTATGGAAAGATCAGACAGAACTATCATCAGAGGGTATTTAGAAAAAATGCACCAATGAAAAGAGCATTTCAATACCTTCTTTAACAGGACTGACCAGGCTAACCTTCATACTTCTCAAATCAACTCGACCAAAATACCAAGAGGGTGGCTCCATCACCCAGAGGGCAGTACCTTCAATTGAAGAAGTCAGAAATGACAAAACTCTAAAAATAAAAAACGCCCCAAGCGTGGAATCATTGCCAGCAGAAATTTACAAGGCAAGCCCACAACCTGTTGAAGTCCTTCAAATATACATAGCATAGGCTGGGACACTGAATATGTCCTCTGAATATGTTCCCCACATTAAAGAAACAAAAAAAAAGAAATTGTTAAAAATTACTTTTTTATGTAAAAACAAATTTAGAGACAAACAAGAGCAGCAGACAGGGAGGAGCCATGCAGGTTTCAGCTTAGGATTATGACATACCAACAATGTTTTTACCCTTCATCCTCTTCCATACCAACATTTCATCAATGGATTGGATTCAGTTTTTTTTTTCATTACTGCATTTAAATCTAGGCCTACATTATGGCCCTTGCTTTAGCAAACTTGGGCCTAAAAGGGTATCCGAAAAGCAATAGTTGAGCTAAAGAGAGCCTGCTATGAGAACACCTGGAGTAGCATACAAATGCAAGGAAATTTACAGGAGCAACTTGAAAAAATATCTCTCTCTTTCTTTCTCTCTCCTTTGCTTAGGGAGTTCCAGAGCCCCAGGACTCTATTTGCATAGAAGTTGTTCTGTAATTTGGTGTTGCCTTGCTTGCAGTACAGTTTCATGGTGGTTCCTCTAGTTCTTGTTGACTCGTCAAAATCACTCAATATTTTTTGGGAATAATTCGGATCCTGATATTTTCTGGCCTAAAAAAAACAATCTATATAGGCATAAATACCACATTATTTTGTTTCCAAGTCAAGAATAGCCAAAATTTAAATGTCCATTATGATTAAGACATTCTAAGCCAAAAATGCCAGTCATCAGATGATATGTTTGGCTTTCTTCCTGCAATGAAAAGTTCACTTTTTTATGGTGGAAGAAATCCACAATTTATTGACAGAACAGAAACAAGGGAGTTTTAAAAAGAGGGGCTAATCCCCCATGGTAATGCTATGTCAAGAAAGCAACAAAAACAGTGAAGAAGGCTGTAACACTTTTCCATGGCTAAACCTTCTTCTATTGGCTTTAACATTTTTGATATTTTGTTGAAAATGTATTTTTTTACATTCAGCTACAAGGAAGAAGAAAACAGCATATATTAGCCTAATATAGCAAAATATATTTACGAAACTTTCATTTATCCAACTTAATCATGAATAATCAGCGCTTGTGGGTTATATAACATTAAAAAATAGATTTATAATGAAACAGTAAGTTTAAAACATATGTTTTAAGACCTTTTACACCCAAAAACTAAAAATATTTTGGTCATTTTCAAGAACTCAAAAAGGGCTTAAATTTGGATTTCCAATAGAAGCAATTATTACATTTGTAAAGAGCATAAAAAGGCATCAAGTAGTATGTTAACTTTATTTGTAATACAATAATATGAACTGCAAAAATTTACCAAATATTGCACCCCTACAAAATTGCAGTCATTTTTAGAAATGACTTTCAAGAAATCATTCAACCTTCAATCATCTGATGACTAGTATTTTTGGCCTTGAATGTCTTAATTTGCAAAATCATTCTTGAAAGTTCAGAGACATCTGACCCTGGCTGGACTGCGTGCTGGAATACAACCACAACTGGTGATTTTTATGTTTGGAAAGAGCTATCCAATGGTAGGCTATGGTCTTTGTTTCTTCTTAGGCTATGCTATAAATTCACTGATGGGGCTATATCCTGGCTACTGATAAGAGACCATTTAATCTTTGGATTTTCAATATACTTGAATCCAATAAAGTAGACAAAAACAAACCAAATGTTATTCAAAGTAAATCCAGTTCAAAATATTTCCGGATGTTAAGCTTTTAAATATGCTGTTTAAGGTTGCCACATTTTAAAATAATAATGACGAGATTTTAGTGATTTTTCGAAGTTAATACATTGTTGTTGTTGTTTGGGGTTTGACATGTTCGACCAATCGGTCATATGCGTTCGTATCACTCGATTATTCTGTGCCTCTGTAATCACTAGCTGGCTTGGGTTTCACTTCAGTCATTACTCATTGAACCAGATCAGGTATCACTTATTGTGCTATTGGTTGGGGGTTATTCACTTGCAGCAAATGCCTGCGTTGAAAAACGAGAATCAGAGTAATTCAGAAGTGCGTTGTCATAAAACAATTAAAATACATTTACAACACAATTAAAAAAATAATGCAAATATACATAATTCCTGTCACATACTCCAAATATAAAAAAGCAGATAAAAAATAAAAAAAAAATATACTAGTTAATACATTTCAGGCCTTTTCCACTTTCTCTTTGTAGACTAGAACTGGTAATATACGACAAAAAGATACAAAATCAAACTGTTGCTTTGATAACATGATTAAGCAAAACAATTCGAAACATTTTACTTTCTGCTTTCTCCAAGAGTGATTGGTTGAAGCCACTCAGTAGTACTTGTTTTCTTTTTTTTTTTCAAAGAAAAAACGAAAAGCCAATATTATTTTTATTTCTTCCTATTTTATTCCTGAAAAGGTTAAACAAATTATATGTATAAAAAAGAAAATATACATCAATTAAGTATATTCACTTATAAATATTGAGCTCAAATTATTAGGAAAATACGCACAGCGAATTCAAATCATTTTGGCTTTTATGGTATTATTATTGTTAATCTATTTAATGCTTTTGGATTCACCTGCCTAAATATTTGATAAGAAAAGGGCACTATAAACAACAGCTAGTTGTGGGAAACTTCTAGCACATAAAATATCAATGGTGTCATGGGCTAAGATGGGGATTTTTCAAGTAGGAAAATCCGCAAGGAAGGGGGAGAGGGACAAATTCAATTTATTGTTTCTAAATCTAAGATCAAATTTCTTTCAGAGTTCTTTCACTGGAAGTAGTCACTCTTTGCTATAAACATGTTTAAAAAATAGATTTTTAATAAATCTGCAATGCTAAAATGTAGAAAAAAATAGCTTGGACTTTATCATCTTCATAAAATGTAGAAACTGTCAAAAAGTCCACAGTTTTTATTAAGTTTGAAGACATCTGGTTAAACTATCAAAACATAATGCTTTATCTTTTCAAACATTTTGCTTTGGGAATATGGCACCAAAGACCGATATTCAGGTTCTTCAGTTATATTTAACCCAACAGAAGCAAGAGATTTGATGAAAACTCAAATCCATATGAATGTAGAGAAAAGTAACACTCCTAAAAATATCATAGGCAGTTCAGTAACACTGCCAAGGTAAAGGGTGGTATGACTTGTATGTGTTGGTTGTATTTTTTTTAATTTTTCCTCATGCCACTTCTCAAAGAGGTGTTTGTTTCAAGATCTTAGAAGGGACTCACTTGGTCGAAAATGGATGTTGTAGGACCCTTTTTAGAAGTCAAAGTAACAAGAGAGGAACCAGCCCCTACCCGATTTTCGTAGATGCCCTTCCACAACTGCCAGAAATATTCAAACAAAATTCTTAAATTGCCATTTTGTTCAAAATAATTGAGAGATCCCCTAGCTATACATTCAGGGTCAGAAAGACCCTTTAATGCCTCAGGGACAAGATCTGTAGACTATACAAATTCCCCATTGTTTTTATATTGCGTATGTAGCACATATTATTTGCATGGTATTAAGGAAAAGCCCTCGGGGAATGTTTGGGGGTAGCATTCTCTGGTCCTAAACTAAGAGAAACTGTGTGAATGCACAAGATTTACCTATAATATAAGATTTTATTTCGGAAAAATTGCTATTACAAGCCCAGGCGGGTCAAATTAAGACCTTACAGTCAAAAGGCAGATACAAAAAAAAAGCAAATGTAAGTCAGAAAAAAATTTATCAAAAATTTGGAAAAGGTTATAAAATGTGAAAAATCGCAGAATTAAAAAGGGATAAACTGAAAAAACACAAGGACAATTTAATCTTGTGACTAAAACCTACAAAACACAATTTAGTAAAAAGAACAAACTAAAACGGAGGCTAAAAATTTGCAAATAAATAATAAAGAATTACAAGGTAAAAAAAAGGGGGACTCACTTATTTAATCTGTTTACTATACTTGGGACAAAGGTTCTTCTATATCTTTCAGCGGACAATTTGATTGAGGGCAAGAAGGAGGATTTTTGTTGAAACAGACCGAGGGAGGTAAGGTCGAAGGGGGAAAAGTGACTAAGGAAAAAGGAATTTGTCCAGAGGTTAAGGAGGGCATTGTTGTAAAAATGCAAAGAAATTTGTTTTTCTCCTTCTTTGAGGATGACGCGATTGGCTTTCCGACAAAAAAAAAGACATAAAGGACTTTACCCTTTATATCTCAAGTTCCCTCTAGGAAAATAGTTCTTAGGCACTTTTTGTGGACTGCCTCTATCCTTTCTGAAAATTCTTTGAAAATACCAGGATGCCAAACTGGGAAGGTGTAGTCCAGGATTGGGCGTAAAAATGAAAGGTAAACTCTCAAATAGTACAATTTAGGAATTTTTTTTTAAGGAGTTTAAGGAGGGAAAATGTGGTATTAACGCGTTTAAAAATATGGTTAATATGATAATCCCATTTTAAATCGCTAGAGAAGGTAACAACCCAAATATTGACGAAGACCACACTACTTTTCCATATCAAACAAACACAACTTAAAAACAATAGGGAAATTTTTTCCAAGACAGTGCAATTCAAATCGGTGAATATTTCGGCCCTATGTCTATGTAAGAGGGGTTTATCAAATACCATGCGATTGTGGCAATTACTACGTTGAAAGAACTCATCATAATCAAGAAAAACGGATACACCAGCATAAAGAAGACGTAGACAAAGCGTTAATTGCTAATAATTCTAATAACTCCTTTGATTCTGCTTTAGCTAGCCATATATTTGATAATCCCAGCCACACAATACTTTTTGAAAAATCTTCTCTTATTAGTAGTGATTTGGGGATAAAACAGGTGGTCCGGGAATCAATCAAAATTAGCCTGAAAATAAATAAAAATATTTCCTTAAATAGGGACTTATTCACTGAATTCTTTATACTAAAATTTAATTAAAAATGATCTAACAAAGTATTTTATTAAACCAATTGACACTAGTATTGAACCCGTTACAAAAAGGCCTTTAAGACTAGCTGCTAAAAAAGCAAGATTAGCTTTGAAAACTTGCAGTTAATAATTTCATTTTATTTCGTTTGAATGAATTCATCCTCTCTCATCATTTTATTTATCAGTCCTGGTTGAACTTCGTTGAAGTAAGGATACTGGGGCTATTTTAAAGGTTTTTAAAAGCATTTTTAGTTTTAAAATTCGTATTTTAATGTAAGTTGTTTATATATATATTTTTTCTTTAATGTTGTGCTGAAGACGGCCATTGGACATAGGGCCGAAATATTCACCGATTTAAATTGCACTGTCTTGGAAAAAAATTTCCCTATGGTTTTTAAGTTGTGTTTGTTTGAGGTAACAACCCAGTATTTTCAAAGTAGTAACTAACATTTCAGAGGGGTATAGGACAGGTAATAGAAGGGGAAGTCTTAAGGAATATAATTGTCAAAGTAATTGGCTTGATTTCAGGAACGGTTACATTTAATAAGTTACAACTTGTAAACTAAAACTAATCTATTTAAACAAATAAGACCTTAAAGCATAATAGAACATGATTAGATTTTATAATAGAATAAATGATCAATATTCATCTATATTCAAAGTTGTAACAAGAAGGCCTTGGTCCTATAGGAGCTACCAAATTAAACAGATTTACATTCCATTGATTTGAATAATTTTCCCCTCTTATCCATCCCTAATTCTACATTCCGATTTTTGTTAAAATTTTGACCTAAATTCGAATAGCATGATAGTCTTAATTTTTTACCCATTAGTTGTCAATGTTTCCACTTTCATTTTTTTCTATTTTTTTTGAAAAAATTAGCAAGAAAATGATTGTACCTCACCTAAGTTTTCTTATAAAATTCAACCGATGTTAGTATCTAAGGACTGCTTATATTAAAATAATCACACAGTAGACACAGTACCGGGAATCTACAAGTTTTTCCGATTGGAGATGTTGGACGTTTTGGCACCACAAAAAATTTTACGGTTCTGCAACTGATGGTATATTTAGCTTTGAGAAGGCTCTTAAACGGTGTGTATGGGTGACAGAAGCTGTCATTATAACAAAAGAACTAATTGATGACAAAGGAGATATCGATAAAACTTGTTTAATTCAGTTGAAGTTTTTTTTTAAATTTAAGTTATGATCTTTTTGCAATTGGTACCGCCACCACAGACGTCCTATTTCTTGCTGTTACATTGTGCATATCAACAACTGTAAATTGATTGATTGGCGTGCGCCCTTCTGAGTTATTCTACTTAAGAATTAAAATGTTGGATTGTAATCTCAATTTCGGATAAAATCTACATCACCCCATAGCTTCCTTATTTCGGCTTTGGTTTAGCTGAAGGTGGTCCAGAGGTTAATTCCCCCC
>JAQQPU010020592.1:0-15368 GCA_029168905.1 Artemia sp. Kazakhstan ARC1039
TTTTTAAACTGAAAGTAAGGAGCGACATTAAAACTTAAAACGAACAGAAATTATTCTGTATATGAAAGAGACTGTCCCCTCCTCAACGCCTCGCTCTTTAGCTCTTTACGCTAAACTTTGACTCTGTCTCACAACTTCATTTTTTAAAACAATAAAAAACTTTAGCGTAAAGAGCGAGGCGTTTAGGAGGGGACAGTCTCTTTCATATACAGAATAATTTCTGTTCGTTTTAAGTTTTAATGTCGCTCCCTACTTTCAGTTTAAAAAACTTGTTTTTTTTATTTAATCAAAGATAAAAGCAGTAAATTTTTCGGCAGCCCCGTACGTAATAAATTTCTTTTGGGATGAGAGAAGTCATCGAGTGAGATGTAATCTTTTAAAACTAGATACAAATCATACAATTTTGAGCTTCAAAAGCTACCCCTTTGTAAACGGCCATGGACAGAATTCCCAAATAACATTCAATTTTAATAAATATATTTTACGGGGTCCGAAGGATTCACCTTTGAAAGTTCCCCCCGGAAAACCCCTCCCCTCATAAAAATCTCCCCGCAGAAGTTCACCACCGAAAAATTCCCCTGAAAATTTCCCCTGCAGACAATCCTCACATGAAAAAAAAACTAACTTGGGAAATGTTCCCTCGATACCCCCCCCACATCTCCCTGGATAGTTCGCCCCACATTAAAATTGAGCCACCAAAGAGAAATTGGGACAAATAAAATAAATGAGAAAAAAAAGCGATTATGAAAATTCTACCTATATTCCAAAATAGATGAAAATTATATGGTATAGAATAATACAATTTGGGTTAACGAACTGTAGGTACCGAGCGATTCGGGACAATGGAAACCAAAATTCTAAAAAAAAGAATTTTGATAACGATTAATACATCAAAATAATTATTTTTTATGCCGATTCCAAGCATATGAAGTTCATTAACTTTAATATTACACAAAAGGTCACGAGCCTGAGAAAATTTTCCAGGTTTTCGAAAAATTGAGAAAAACAACCCCAAAAGGTAAGTGATCATAATCAAAACCGCACCTTTATATTCAGCATATTATAAAACCTTATTGTGGAGGTGTCAAACTCCTATCTACGAAAATGTGGGGTTTTGGGTTTCCCAGAAGAAAGATCACGGATGTGTGTTTATTTTTTTTTATGAAGTAAAGTAAATTTTGATATCATCCAAATTAGTTGGTAATAACGACCAGCCAATCACTGAAATCCATCCCCCCCATAAAAAAAAGAAAAAAACATTTTTGCTAGCGACGCCGCTGGTTGGTACCAGATCAAGTCAACAGGAAGCAATTACTCGTTCTTCTTTTGTCCAGTTCTGTTATCTCTTTGCACTTCCATCATAGGGCAAATCTGCAGTTGCCACTAATTTCATGTTTTCAATTTTTTTTTTCTTTAGCCTTTATCTTACCCTATTATGATAAGTCAACGCCCCATACGAGAAAAAGAATGAAAATAAATGAAATGAAAGAATAAATATTATAGGATATTCTCCACCATACATTCTGTCCATATTTTGGAATAGGCCTATAGGTAGAATATGCCAATATTCCTCCTTTTCTTTATTATTTTTATTTACCGTACTTTCATTTTGGATGCTCAATTTTGCATCTGGGGAGCTCAGTTTTGCATACTTGAATAATTTTCAATGTGCGTGGGATTTTCAAAGGGGCTGGTTTCCGGGGGGGGGGGGGGGGGAGGGGGCGGGAGGAGACACCTAGCCCCATGTTTTATATCATCCTAATTTTGTAGGTTGATCTATGAAAGTGATGGAACCTTGCTTGATTGAACCTCAAACTAAATTTCTCCTAAAAACTACACCTCTGAGAGTTTCCTGAAGCCCTTCTCCAAAAAAAAGAGATCCACTGACTTTCCCAACTTTCTTAATCCTTGCGTGCAATAATGCAATAGTGGATAACCGTCCCTCTATTTTGTGTGGACTATGTAGGCTAACTTGATATTTAGAGGCATATTTGGCATCGAGTGACCTCTGAAACTAAGAAAATGTTCATATAGCTTTTTAAAAGTCTCAAGCCAACCAGCTATCTCCAAATTTTCTGCCAAAATTGGATCAAAATTGATATTTATTTATTTGTAATTACTGTAACTATGAGATTCTTTTGATATAATTATTGTCGTCACAATTTCATTCTTTAGTTTCAATTACTGTTGGAGCAAGTCATGTGTATGTAGTTTTCTCTTTGCTGCCAGAATTTCTAAATGTTGAATGTTTCAAATTTATTTAAATTTGTGAAGACAAACATCTGTTCTGGGAGAAGTAATTTAAACCCACTGGAGTCCTGCTTAAAAAACAACTTTCTTACGCGCTGGTCACTTGAGCCTTGTCTTGGTGTTTATCGTTTTGTTATTGTCAGAGAAGTAGTGATAGTAAAAACAAATATGTGGTATTCAGTAGCGGTTTTAGGCCTTTAAATCTGGGGGGAGGAGTTATACCTTAAGAGTCTATAAATATAAAATAAAATGAATTTCTGACATCTCTGACCACCTTTCTTGTATTACAAATTATTCAATCTCTGGTCTATTTTCAGTTCCTTCCACTCCTTGTAATTTACCATTTCGTTACCAGCCACATCAACTTGAACAGTTTGAATTTCAATTGTCTGGTACCTCCTGGGAGTTTCTAACGGATTCAAGCCTTTCTGTTGATAGCCTTTAAACAAATTTTATGATTTGGTCACAGAGGCCTTTGTTGATAGTTGTTGTGCAACCTCAGCTTCTAAAAGCTCCAGGGGTTCAGTTCTTCGCACCCCTTCGATGACTGTAGCTCTTCTTAAAAGTACAAAAAGAAAGACTTATTTGTGGAAGGCATTTAAGTCCTCTAACTCTCATTATCATCTTAAAAAGTATAAGAAATTTAGAAGTTTATTGACCTCCTTAATTCGTAAAGCCAAGTGTATCTATTGCTCCCATTTGTTCTTCAAGTTCGGCAAGAATATGAGAAAATCATGACAACTTATAAATACACTTCTTCATCCCAATTCCAAAAAAAAACTTGCCAAATAAATTGATATCTAAGGGGGTAGTACTAACTAATAGTAAGGTCATAATGGATGAATTTTGCTCTTACTTTGCATCCATAGGGAAATCATTTTCTGGAGATATTTTTATTAGTGCATCTTCTACCAGTAAGCTTAAAAAGTACCTACGTCTTTCTTGTCAGAAATCAATGGCTTTAGATCCTGTTTCCGAGTTTGAAGTCCAAAGAATCGTCTCTGAGATAATAGGATCTTCTTCTTGTGGACCTGGTCAAATTCCTTCCAAAGTTTTAAAATTTATATTACCATCCATTCTATCTCCTCTCACTATTCTTGTGAACTTGTCATTTTTTAATGGAACTTTTCCTAGTGCCCTAAAACCTGCTAGATTAGCTGTTCCCCATAAGGATGGTTATAGAGATGATCCTTCTAATCATCGACCAATTTCTCTTTTATGAGCCTTTAGTAAATTTTTTGACAAAGGTATGTACTCTAGACTTCGGTTGTTTCTTGATAAAAAAAAAACAAAACAAGTTTTCCACTAAAATGACTTTGGTTTCCGCCCAGAACACTCAACAGAACATGCTTACATGGCCTTGCTGAAGTTCATTCACGAGGCACTTGATGAGAGTTGAATTCCAGCTGCAATTTTTCTTGATGTCGGAAAAGCGTTTGACAGCCTATCACATATTATCCTACTCTTCAAGATGGAACACAAAGGGATCCGGGGAAATAGTTATCATTGGTGTGAAACTAATTTATCTGAAAGGTATATCAGTATTCACCTTAAGATTCAAGATCAATTCCCGTGTTGATTTTGGTGTCCCTCAAGAGTCTATAGGACCTGTTTAATTCCTAATAATTCAACAATGATCTTTTCAATGCTTTACGTTAACAAACTAAACGAAGTTGCTGTAGTATCTGTAATCACAATTTTGTTCCACCTAGTGAGGCAGCTCAAGACCCAGTGCTATTTGCATTTGCATATGATAGTACTCTTAAGTGCTCAGAAATTAAAGAATCTTCCATTATTATGATTAATTAGTAAAAACTTTCTGAAAAAGAAGTTTTTCAAAGAAAAGTAAAGGCCATCTTAAACTTAAGCTCAGCAGATACAAATATCTGTTAAAATTTAAGCTCGAAACGACCAGAAATTACTGTTAAATAATAAATTAAGCTCAAAACGAACACAAATTAAATAAAAAATCATAGCAAAAAAATATACAACAAGTAATAATATAAATGAATAAATAAATCTTAAAGCGTGTAATGCTTAAATTGAATATGGAAATCAAGCTTAAAACGAAAAAAATATTTTGCTATTGAAGTATAAATGAAATTCAAAACGAACAGAAACTACATAAAGAATCAATGCAAACAAACATACAATAGATACTAATGTAAATGAATAAATAAATTTTAAAACGAGTGAAACTTAAATTGAGTATGCAAATCAAGCTTGAAATGAACAAAAATCACTACAAACAAGAGTTTGGGTATCGCCTCCTTCTCTCACTGTAAAATTCTAAAACCTACTGAGTCATGGCGCTTTACTGAAAACGAATTGTATTACAAATATTTTCTTTTGTACTTAATATTGAAAATAAACATCAAAATTACAGTAAAATTTTGAACAGATGAGCTTTCAGTAATTAATATCATTATACATCAAATATTACAGTTTGATTTATTTAGTTTTTTCTATAATTGTTCAAGACCCCTTAAATTGCCCCCTTCCTTAACCGTAGGAAACTAAAAACTACTGCGTCATTGGCACTTCACTGAAAACGAATCATATTCCAAATATTCTCTTTTCCGTTTCTTAAAGCATTGAAAATGAAAATAAAATTAAAGTGAAATAAAATCTTGAACTGATGGATCTTTAAACAATTAATATCATTATATATCAAATATTCAATTGGATTTGGTTTATACTTTCCAAGACTGTTCAAGATGTATATAGTTTTCAGTAAAGCGCCAATGACGCAGTAGGTTTTAGACTTTTACAGTGAGAGAAGGAGGCGATACCCAAACTCTTGTTTGTAGTGATTTTTGTTCGTTTCAAGCTTGATTTGCATATTCAATTTAAGTTTCACTCGTTTTAAGATTTATTTATTCATTTACATTAGTATCTATTGTGTGTTTGTTTGCATTGATTCCTTATGTGATTTCTGTTCGTTGAGTTTCATTTATGCTTCAATAGCAAAACATTTTTTCGTTTTAAGCTTAAAATTGCCATCTCAAAATTTGTATCGGATGCATTTGGGGAAAAAGGGGTGTTGGGGGGGGGGGGGATTGTTGCCCTCCAATCTCTCTTGACTCTCAAAAACGCAACTCAACCCAAGACTTTCAATTTACAATTAAATGAGCCCTCTCTGAAGGTTTTACGAGCACTCCTTCCATAAGAACCATATATTCCCCCAGGGCATAACTTACAACGCCTGCCTTCGGGCCTGGGGGGCTGTGTTGAACCTGGAGTTATCGTTATATGGTCTTTGAACTATTGTTTAAGAAATGGCTATCTCTAAGTTCTTATCAGATGGGTGGGAAGGGAAAAGGGAGTGGAAGGGGGGGGGGGGGTAGGTGCCCTCTGATCTCTTTTGACTCTTAAAAAGCGAACTAGCACTTTCAGTTTCCAATCAAATAAGCCCTCTTTGAAGTTTATACCAGAATCCATTCCATAAGAACCATATATGCCCCCAAGGCATAGCTTACAACGCCTGCGCCCTGGCCCTGGGGGGTTGTGTCAACACCGAAGTTTTTTTTATAGGATCTTTGAACCATTTTTTAACAAAAAGGCTATCTCAAAATTTTTAGCAGATGCGTTTGGGGAAAAAGGGCGTGTTGGGGAGGGGGTGGCTGTTTACCCTCGGATATCTTTTGACTCCAATCAAATTAGCCCTCTCTGAAGTTTATACGAGTATTCTTTCCATAAGAACCATATAGACCACCAGGGCATAACTTACAACGCCTGCCCCCTGGCCCTTGGGGGTTGTGCCAACACCGGAGTTTTTGTAATGTGATCATTGAAAATTTTTTTAACAAAAGGGCTATCTCAAAATTTTTATCGAATGCATTGGGAAAAAAAGGTGTAGGGGGGGGGGGGGCTGGTTACCCTCTGATATCTTTTGACTATTAAAAAGTGAACTAGAACTTTCAAGTTCCAACCAAATGAGCCCTCTCTGAGGTTTATACGAATATTCCTTCCATAAGAACCATACATGCCCCAGGGCATAACTTACAACGCCTGCCCCCGGTCCCTTGGGGGTTTTCGTGACACCGGAGTTTTGTTATGTGATCATTGAACTATTTTTAACAAAATAGCTATCTTAAAATTTTTATCGGATGCATTTTGGCGTGGGGAAAGGGATGTTTAGTTGCCCTTTGATCATTTTTGACTGTTAAAAAGGGCACTAGAACTCTCGATTTCCGATCGAATAAGCCCTCTTTGAAGTTTATACGACGACCCTTTCCATATGAAGTGCTTCTGGGAAAAAAAATAATAAATAATAAAAATAATAAGAAAACATTGGAACCATATGGCCTTTACTATAGGCAACGCTATAGCGTTGCCTCTGAAAATGTATTCTGTCCTAGAAAGAACCTTTTTGGTTCGATACGAATCGCCTTGCCCTAAATCTATCTAAATCTAGTCTACTTATTTTTCCCTATCAGGTACTTTTTGTCCTTTGATCCGAACTATTTCTACCATTAATGGTGATATAACTCGTTCTCCTGATAGACATGTTCAATTCCTGGGTATTTTATTGGACGAAAATCTTTCTCTTAAACATCACTTGCTCTTGCCAAACTTTAGCTCTCCTTAAAAACCTAGGAGTTTTTTGGAAGCTTCGTCATTGTGTTCCTGGTTCAATAATAGAGATCTTCTTTCACTATATCATTCAACCTTATGTGTATTACTATAAATACAGATTGGAAACACAATACTCTTATTCCTCCTCGAAAGGCTCCTTGGCAAAGGGGTACAAGGGGGATTCCAAAAAATACAATATAAGCAACAAACGAAAAAAGAGAACAATTTCCAAACAACATTAAGGTTAAAAAGAAACCATACCTGAGGCCTGGGAGTCAAAGTGTAGAGAAGACCACCATATACCATGAAATAAACACTCAGGGGGTATCAACTCCACAGAAAAAAAAATAAATAGAAACAAAATGCTAGTCTGTTTCATTCTTAACTGAATGATCCTTAGGAATCTTTTTAAAAGTCCCAAAAAAGTGGCATCTCTGTACTGGATAAGATAGGAATTCCAGATCAAAAGACAAGAAAGGAGGGGATTGAAATCTGACCGTATAGTAGCAGTAGGAGGAATGCAGATATTATGTGAAGAACGATATGGAGCTGAATCAGATACAAACACACGAGTTTTTGAAGAAATTTTGGAAGATTGCCATAAAGCTGATGAAATACAGAAGAAGCACAAGAAAGATTGTAAATAGACTGTAGGTTTAAGAGCAGTTTTGGTGAAGAACGGTTGTTGTCTATAACCAGACGCCGTGCTATATTGTGCATGACAGAAAGTGACTGCAGTGTAGAAGGAAAAGTAGACAATCATACAGTGGGATAATACGAAACATATGACTGGACAAGGCAGAAAAAAGAAGCTTCAGAATAGATCCAGGAAATGTGTGTCCGACTTTTCGAATGATACCCAGACTCCGTGAGACCTTAACCCAAATCATGGCAATATGGTGTCTAAACAAAAGGTTCTCATCAAGAAAGATACCAAAAAAACTGACCACCCGATTATCTGGTCTACACAAGGAGCCTTGTGACACCTGAAGGTGTGTAAGCTAAGGGAAAGCTATACCAATTCGAGAAAAAAAGAAAATATGACTAACCAACATTGAAGGACAAGTAATTCACATCAAACCATGAAATTACTCTCTCGAAAACTACCACAAAGTTAGACCTGATATCATATTCCGTCTTCCCAAGGGTCCCAATAGTGGTATCACCAGCAAATGCAACGAGAAAATCTTCATTAGAAATAGTATTGGAGCACGAAGGAACATCAGGATGACACAGCTTACAGCATGCTAGAGGCCTGGGGTTTTTGACTGCCGAAATCAAATCATTAACATAAATCAGCAATAGAACGGGGCCAAGGACAGATCCCTGAGGGACGTCATAATCTACCTCAGAAGGGCTCCAGAAAAGCGGATCAATTTAACAAGCCTACCAGAAAGATATGATTCAAACCAAGAGAAAGCATTTGATCTTATACCAACATGCAATAGTTTCCAAGGAAAAATCTGATGGGTCAAAGAATCAAAAGCTTTACGAACATCCAAAAATAAAGCTGCCGGGATAGCTCACTTGAGAGATTCAGGAAAATAAATGTCTCGAAAGACAGGTAGACAAGCTTAGCTAATGCTGACAGAATAGCTCGCAGAAAGGCATGGATAACCCTGGTAGGAATTCTGTCTGGCCCCAAAACAGATGATTCTTTAGCGTTTTCACGATCCGAGCTACTTCAAATTCAGAAACAGACTTCAAGACCATTGACTTTAGTCATGAGGGTCCAAGATAGGCTCTGAAATCGCAACAAAAAGTTGCAGAGCTTGCAGAGGAAGCAGTCGTCTTCCCTATATTAGCAAAATAAGATGCCAGGTCCAGCTGAATATCTTGTTCTCTTTGGGCAATTTTACCATCGACTATCAGCGTTGTTGGAACTGAAAGCAGAGGGGGAGTATGTCTAAGAACCGAATTAATCATACACCATGTCTTCCTAACATCCCTCCCACACTCAGAAAATTTCCTGAGATAATACTGAGACTTGGCCTTCCGACACAAAGAATTAAATATACTTCTATATGCCTTGAACCGTTGATGAAGAACTGCAGATGATGAAGTCTTATATAGCTTCCAAAAATAATTTTTCCTTTTTTAGCTTTTATGGAGACCTGGAGTCATCCATGGATTGCTTCTAGGAAACCTTCTTTAACTAAACCATAAAAGAAATCAGAAGAGCGGTTAAATTCTTATTCAGAAATCAAACTATCCCATGGCTGATCAGTCCGACGAGAATTAAGTAGACTCAGCTCAGTATCACCAAAACGGAAAAAGAGGAGATTATATAGTGATGCTACACACTGCGCTTGATCAGCACTCTTATATCAGAAAACAGCAGGAAAATGATCAGAAATATCACTAACCAGCAACGAATTAGCTAAGAAATATAGTGAAAAAAAATATCATAGGTAGCGCAATAGCGCTGCCTAAGTAAAGAACGATGTTGGCACAATGTATTATTTTTTTTTTCTTTTTTCCTTTAGACCAGGTCACTTCGTATCGAAGGAGTTGTCGTATAAACTTCAAAAAGGGCTCAATCGATTGGAAATTGGAATGGCTAATGCCCTTTTTAATAGCCAAAAGTCATTGGAAAGCAACTAATACTCCTTCCACGCCCACCATTTCCTCAAACACATTCAGTCAAAATTTTGAGATAGCCATTTTGATCAACGTAGTTGATTTCCTGATGGAAATTATTTTTTTTGAGGAGGACACTCCCCCCAAAGCCCTCAGGGCAAGGGTTGTAACTTACACCCTGGGAGCATATAAGGTTTTATAGAAAACGTTGAGGTGAAAACTTCAAAAAGGGCTCATTCGATTGGAAATTCAAAGGGTTAGTGGCCTTCTTAATAGTCGAAAGTGACTGAAGGGCAAGTAACCCCCCTCTCAAGCCCAATATTTTCCTAAACACATCCAATGAAAATTTTGAGATAGAAATTTTGTTCAACGTAGTTGAAAGGCCCGTAAATTACGTTTTTGAGGATGACACTCCCCCCTCAGCCCTCATGGCAAGGGTTATAAGTTATGCCCTGGGGGCATATAAGGTTTTTATAGAAAGTATTGTCGTAAAAACTTCAAAAAGGGCTCACTCGATTGTTAATTGAAAGGGCTACCCTTTTCAATATTTGAAAGTAATTGGAGGGCAACTAACCCCCCTCACACGCCCACCATTTCCCCAAACACGTCTAATAAAAATTTTGAAATATCTGTTTTGTTCAACGTAGTTTAAAGTCCTGGGAATTTGGTCCTTGTGAATGATAAACTCCTCAGAGCCCTCAGGGCAAGGGTTGTAAGTTATGCCCTGGAGCATATAAGGTTTTTATAGAAAGCGTTGTCGTAGAAACACATCCAACAAAAACGTTGAGATAGCCAGTTTGTTCAGCGTAGTTTAAAGCCCTGGAAATTATGTCTTTGAGGATGACAAACCGCCCGCATCCCTCAGGGCAAGGGTTGTAAGTTATGCCCGGGGGGTATATAAGGTTTTTTTAGAATGCGTTGTCGTAGAAACTTCAAAAAAGGCTCATTCGATTGGATATTAGAAGGGCTAGTGCCCTTTTAATAGTCAAAAGTGATTGGAGGGCAACCAACACCCCTCTCACGCCCACCATTTCCCCAAACACGTCCAATCATAATTTTGAGAAAACCATTTTGTTCAACGTAGTTGAAAAACCGGAAATTATGTTTTTGAGGAGAACACTCTCCCCACAGCCCTCAGGGCAGGGGTTGCAAAAGAAGAAGTTTTTGTCCCCCTATCTGAACAATTGAAAGAATATAAGGTGATCGTGAATGCCTTCCATACCTTGTAAAATAATAAACTTGGATTATATAAATCGCTGGAAGAAAAAGAAGTTTTTGTCCCACCACCTGAACAATTCCTACTACTACTACTAACAACTCACCGCAGCACCAAGCCACCTGAGGCCAACACAGCTACGCACGCTCCTCCTCTACCCCAATCTATTCAAAGCCTCCCTTTTTACACCCGCCCGCGAAGTTCCCATTTCCTTTAAATCTTTCTTTATGACCTCCTCCCACCCCAGACGGGGACGACCTGCTTTCCGTTTAGCCCTAGATGGTTGGCCGAAAAGAACAATCTTCGGCAATCTGTCATCCTTCATCCGCACAACGTGTCCTAGCCACCTCAACCTTTCTTTCATTATAGCCCTAGAGAGCGGTATTGAACCACATTTGTCGTATAGCCTATTGTTTGAAATACGGTCAGTCAGCCGGGTACCCAGAAAAATCCTTAAGCAATTTCTCTGGAAAACATCTAGCAAATCTTCATCCACTTTTCGGAGCGTCCATGCTTCAGAGCCATATTTGACCACTGTCATCACTGTAGCTTCTAATATTCTAATCTTGGTTTGCAGACTTATCTTCCTATTCTTTTATACTTTTTTTAACTGTGAAAAAACACCTTGAGCCTTGGCTATTCTACATTTAACATCTTCACTCCTCCCACCATCTTTACTAATAATACTACCAAGGTAAGTGAAACTGCCCACCTGATCAATCTTTTCATTATCCAACGTCACCTTTTCATCTTCCCCTTTCATCTTCATCTTCACATCACCAACGTCACCTAAACAATTGAATAAAACAAAGGTTCGGTCATATGTCATTCATAATGACAAAGACAATCCAAGGCAAAAGTTAAAGGTTCAATAAAAAAATGTAATTTTAAAAAGGCATCACTTCTAATTCAAGGTCCCTTTGGACGTCATGACATCAAGAAAAGGCTCAAATTGTCTGCGTTTAGAAGACAAGCGACAGTGATAATCTATATATAGAAGCCTGCCAAGTGCCGAGTGCCAGGGCCCGAAATGAATAGAGAAGAATTTTCACATGACCGTGATGTAGTTGAAAAGTTTCTAATAATCGCCGAATTACACGTGACAATCGTCATGTCGCAATATGTATAATCCTCATATGCTTAAAAAGTGCCAATGTCACATAAATGTCGAATATGAAGGAAATATAGGTCTGGTAAAGTATGTATATAAATACATCTACAAGGGATATGGTTGTGCTTCAATAAAGATTGTCGAAAATAAACGGTGCATGGTTTACAATGAAGCAGAAACCTTTGTAGGACGCTGCATTACACAAACTGAAGTATGTTGGCGACTATTTAGTTACGATAACTTTAAAAAGAACCATGTCGTTCAACGTTTAAATGTTCATTTTCCAGGACGTTATCTAATGCAAAATATCAGCCAAGCCCAAGAAGATTTGGTAGATATTGGAAAACAAGGCACAATGTTGGAAGTGTATTTTTGAACCAACAAGGCGTTAAAACAAATGAAAAAGAAGGAATTTCTCTATTATTGAGAAATACTTGAACACTATAAATGGAATGGCAATACCAGTGCATGGGAACAAAGAATCCGTTGATTACGTGTCATTGGACGAATTCACAATGTAAATTTTGCACTTTTTCCCGAGTGCCTCTATTTACGAGTACTTTTGTGTCATGTGAAGAATGCAATCAGTTTTGAAGATCTTGAAACAGTTGATAACGTTGTATATTCCACATACAAAAAACTTGCCTTGCTCATGGCCTTGAATTCGACGATTAACAGTGGTTCGACGCCTTAGAGGAATCGGCACTGTCCAAAATAGTCCAGTAAAAGTACGGAGAAAAGCGGTTCGACCCGGACTAAATTGCAACAAACGGTTTTTTTACACCAAAATGTTCAAAAAAATCGCTGAACATCCTATCCAAAATCCACTAAAATTGCCTACCGGGAAAACCTTCTGGGGCTGCTTAAAGGGGGTGAAAGGGGGTGAAAAAATAGATTTTTTTCATTTTTGACATTTAGGAACCTTTTTTACACTACAATGTTCAGAAAAAATAGTTGGACAACATATCCAAAATCTGCTAAAATCGCCAACCGGGAAAACCTTCTGGGGCTGCTTAAAGGGGATAGAAGGGGGCGAAAAAATAGGTTTTTTCATTTTTGACACTTAGGAAGCTTTTTTTACACTAAAGTGTTCAGAAAAAATCGCTGAACAACATATCCAAAATCCTCTAAAACCGCCGCCGGGAAAACCTTTTGGGGCTGCTTAAAGGGGGGTGGAAGGGGTGAAAAATCCTTTTTTCGATTTTTGCTATTTCGGTACATTCGGAGACTCGATTCTGGTATAAATCAACTCACTGAAACCGAAAAAGATATCACTTTTATTGTAACACTTCTCTAACTTATATCAAACTACAAAAAATAAGATTTTGATAACTCCATCGCCAAAATAGAGGAAGTAGTATTTCTTCCGAAGTTTTACAGAAAGATCAGATCAATGGACGCCTGAAATACTTCGAACAGCCTGCGAAAAGCAAAACAGGAAAATCTCGAACTTAAAGGAGCAGAGAAGTACCTCACTCTTTTTTGCTTCACTAGTCGTCGGGAACCTGGTTATCTGATGAGAATCACTCTTGTGAAAACTAGACCTTAAAAAAAGAGAGACTAAGCATAGACGCATAGAAACTCTGCTGACGCAGATGTCCTGATTACATCCACAGCCATTCATAGTGCAAGAACTCAGTTGACGTGTCTCATCGGCAACGACACTGACCTCCTTATCCTTCTCCTCTATCATGTCACTGCCACCCACAAGGGCCTGTATTTCAGATCCGAGACGAAAGCTTCCAACGAACATAAGCTATGGAATATTTGCTCCATCAAAGAAGAAATAAGGGACATGTGTGATGCACTTCTATCTCTGCACGCGTTCCTAGGCTGTGACACCACTTCGAGATTACAAGGAATTGGTAAATCTGTCGGACTGTCATTTTACCGGTCCGATCCGTCTTTCCGTGAGGCCGCTAAGGTCTTTATGGACTCGAAGGCTACGAAAGACGAGCTCATTGTAGCTGGTGAACAACCTCTTTTAAGAACTTATAAAGGAAAGCCTGAAGAAACTCTCTTGTCCTTGAGACATTGTCTGTTCTTGGCTAAGATCGCTTCCTCTTCCGCGTTTGTCTGCCCTAATCGGATGCCTCCCACACCCTCATCTGCGAAGTTCTATTCTTTTCGCGTGTATTTGCAGGTAATGGAATGGAAAAGCGAGGCTGCTGCGATGAAACTGGAGAACTGGGGATGGCGACTCTCTACTGATAGTTACATCCCAGTAATGACAGAGAATAAACCAGCTCCCCAAAGTCTTCTTCAAATTATCCGCTGCAAATGCAAATCAGGCTGCGATACGGTCAGATGCACTTGCCGTAAGAATGGCATGCCCTGAACACTTGCTTGCGGAGAGTGCATGGGAACAAGCTGTAATAACTCTGAATCAACATCTCTAGAAGAAGAAGAATTTTAGTAATTTGCAATAACGGTGGTTGTGCTCTTTTGTAGTGCTCATTAATGAAATGATGATTCTTAATATTGTGTGATCTAAAAATGATGATTATCAAAACTGTGATTTATATATGGACGTGTTAATGTTTTTGTTTTCCAAATGTAAAAGAAGCCGATAATAAGAATTATTTTCAAGTTTCTGTGCGTCTATGCCTATAGTTTCCCTTTTTCTGCAGTCTGGTCTTCACACGGTTGACTCTCATCGGATAACCAGGTTTCCAACGATTAGGGAAGCAACAAAGAGTGGGGTACTTCTCTGCTCCTTTAAATTGCCGTTCGAGATTTTCCTGTGTTGCTGTTTGAAGTATTTCAGGCTTCCATTGATCTGATCTTTCTAACACTTCGGAAGAAAAGCTATTTACTTCATTTTTGCGATGGAGTTATTAAAATCTTATTTATAGTTTAATTTAAATGACAGACGTCTTACAATAAAAGTAACATCATTTTCGGTTTCAGCGAGTTGATTTATACCAGAATCAAAAAAAAAATTTCACCCCTTTCACCCCCTTTAAGCAGCCCCAGAATGTTTTTCCGGAGGGCAATTTTTGCGTATTTTTGACATGTTGCTCAGAGATTTTCTCTGAACATTTTAGTGTAAGCAAAAGCTTCCTAATTGTCAAAAAAGAAAAAACAAATTTTTTTGTCCCTTTCATACCCTCTTTAAACAGCCGTAGAATTTTTCCGACGAGCGATTTTAGAAGATTTTGGATTTGTTGTTCAGCGATTTTTTCTGAATATTTTAGTGTAAAAAAAAAACTTCCTAAATGTCAAAAATGGAAAAACCAATTTTTTTGCCCCCTTCCACCCTCTTTAAGCAGCCCCAGAATGTTTTTCCGGCGGGTGATTTTATTGGATTTTGAATATGTTGTTGAGCGATTTCTTCTGAACATTTTGGTTCAAAAAAAACCTTTTGTTGCAATTTTGTCCCGGTCAAACCGCACTGGACTAAAATGTCTTCTGTAGTGCGAATACTCTTTACACAGATTCTTGTTTTTGGTAATCCTGCAGATCCAAAAGCTCTTTGGGAAAGATTAAATAAAAAAAAACAAGTTTTTAAACTGAAAGTAAGGAGCGACAATAAAACTTAAAACGAACAGAAATTATTCCGTATATGAAGGGGGCTGTCCCCTCCTCAACGCCTCGCTCTTTACGCTAAAGTTTGACTTTCTCACAACTCTA